>JBBPFQ011013195.1:0-21355 GCA_037974815.1 Kaempferia elegans | reverse complement strand
TCATTCATTCTTTTTGAACTTAAAGAGCACATCTTATTGTTCACCATGAGTTATGCTATGATGAGTAGGCCTTTAGGGAGTTTTGGTGCTCCCATGTCTGCAAGATTTTTGTCTCGCAAGAATTTTCAACTCAACTTCAAGATACTTTCTATGATAGAAGACCACAAGTTTGGGGGAGAGAATTCAGAAAATACCTACACACATTTGGAGACATTTCTTGAGTATTACAATATTGTAAATCAAGAAGGAGTGTCATCAAATGTTGTGCAGCTATTGGCATTTCTATTCAGTATCAAGGGTAGGGCAAAAGCATGGTTTGATTCTATCCAACCACAAAGTAACACAAGTTGGGTACAACTAGAGTGCCTATTCTTAAATCGTTACTACCCACCAAGCAGAACCACATATATGAGGAAAAAGATTACAAGTTTTGCTCAAGAAGATGGGAAAAAGTTAGATGAAGCATGGAATAGATTTGACAGTTTATTAAAGCAATGTCCTCATCATGGTTTGGAAAAATGGTTGACTTTGCACATATTTTATGCAGGGCTTTCTTTCTCAATCAAATCAATATTAGATATGTCTGCCGGTGGATCTTTGATGAACAAAACTTTGGACGAGGCATATATTTTGATTTAAAAGTAACCTTGAACCTCCAAGAATGATCAACTAAGAGTTTTATGAAGATTACTTCAAAGAATACTGAAGCACAAGTCATGGGTATATGTGAAAACACCAACCCGGTAGCAAAGCATCCAACCAAAAACCTTGAAGGTCATGTGGAATTTGTGCACAAGCCAAAGAATCAAGAATTCAAACAACAAGAGGTAGACCGGGAGAAGTTGTTTTCAAAATTATTTAAGCAAGATCTTCCTCCGGCACAAGTACAAGAAAATAAAAAAGGTTTAGATGTCAAGTTGGGAAATAACTATAGTGCATCTAAAGAAAACCATATGGGTGAGAAGAATACCAAGGAAGAATCACCAAGACAAAATTTCATTTCTCCCATGAAGTATGTAATAGCAACTTTACCATTTCCCCAAAGGCTAACAAGGTCAACTCAAGGAAATCAATCTGAACCTCTTGTACATATTCAGTGTAGACCTCTTGATATAAAAGGCAAATCAATCCAACAAACTCCACTCATTCCCTCTTCACAAGAGTTAGCTCAACATGAGAATCTTGAAAAAGTTGATGAGCCTTGCAATGATGTGGTGGCAACTTGTAATCTTGTAGAAGGGGATGCTAATGATAAAGGTAGTATTATTTCAAATATTCTTGGTAAGGATTGCATTGATGATGAAATATCATGCAAATTTTTGGATGGGTTTGATAGTTGCTATAATAAGATTGAATTTTTAGATGATGATAGTGAAAGTCATGATAATGTTGATGCAGCTATTGAAGATTTGGATATTATTGCAAATGTTGATATTGTAGAAACTTGTGATATGGAATCTATGTCTACAGAATCATCCATGTTAATGGATCCTCCACCGGTGGTCACCATAGTTGCAAAAATTAATGATATTGGGGAGGAAGAAAGTGTGGGTGTTTGCACATATATGGAAGAATTTAAAGAAGCATCTTCTTTTGAGATTCCATCAGCTGGTTCAGAGCAAGATTCTTTGGTCCATAATGAAATAGTCACATCCTCTTGTATGAACCTATGGGCAATCCTCTACAAAGCAAAGTAAACCTTCCTAGCAATCCTTTGGTAACATTCTTTGAGAAACTTAGTTTTGATTTTGTTGGGTGCACTGCAAGAAAATTGGCCTATTGTGACACATAAAAATGTCCTTATAGTATATTTATGGTGACACTAATGTTTTAGTGACATCTCCGAAAAACGCCCTATAAAGTGATGCCGTCTTAGCCCCTCCTCACATTCCTGACATTTTATAATGTCATTATACAATATCAATGCTAACGTCAAAAGTGTCCTAATTTAAAGATATAACGACACTTTAAAATGTCAGGAAAAGTCTTTTTTAAAGACAATAAAAAGTGTCAGAAAAGATAATTTAAAAAATCATTTTAAAATGTCACATTAACTAATGTATAAGATCATTATAATAATTTATAAATACATTTAAAATAATTATTAATATTTATTTAGAATATATAACATGAATTTAATATTTGCACGTATATCATTACAATTCACCCATCATTTAGAATAGAAAAAATTATAAAATACAATTTAAAGTGCAAATAGATCATTTAAATTCATCCAATAAATATTTGAGTCAAAGTTACAATGCAAGTCATGACAAATTTTTACATTCAAAACTAACTACATACTACACTCAAAATATTAAGTTTTAAAACTAGCAATGTTTTATAAAATAAAAACTCAACTAGGCAGACCATCTTCGACCATCATATTGATTCACAAAATTCCAAGTACCTATCACCTACAAATACAATGAACATATTTGTATTAGTAAAATAAAACAATGCATACAAAAAGTTAAAGAAAACAACTTAAAGAAAGATACCTTTAAGATATTATGTTGTTAAGATACTAATAAAGACCACCACCTGCAATCACAACTTAAAGAAAGATATATCTTATCTATTTCTTTCATCAACTTTGAGATATCATTGACCGAAAATGGAATGTTGCATCAAAGAAGAATGTAAATATATATTATAGTATGTGAAATGTGGAACAGAAAAAATTTTAGGCCTACATGGTGTCATCATCTAACAAGAAAAAATTACTAGAATAACTATTGGAGTCATAGGTCATCATAACTCTCATACTCGAAATAATCTAAAACACAAAGTTAACTCTACCTTCATTCGGTACAAGACCTATATGTGTGATAAAACTATTTGAATCATTACCAAAATAAGATATATACAATCAGTCTTTCACTCAAATAGATGATTGTCCTAAAGGCAAGATATGTGATGAAAGATTTGGCATAGGATAACATATCTATTCTAATATGTCGATATGAAATTTATGTATGTTAAAGACTAAATTATGTGTATATAAATTATATACACAAAAACGTTAACAAAGAAAAATTTGAGAACATATGAAGCCAAGCAAAATCAAACCTCTGACGAAACACTCCGTGTGCCATATGTCATCCCAGTACATAGTATTGAATATGTATAACTGTTGTATGCTAAGAATATTTATAAGTGGTCTCAACTGGGCATAAATCTTTGGTTATCTCCTTCAGTGTCTTCTTTGGTTTTTGATGTAAAACCTAATCACAATATCATAAAACCACGATATAATATTAATAGTTCAAAGATAAGTTACTGGGCAACAAGTACAGTTATTCAATATGCTTTTGCAAATGTGTGGCTGCCAAAAGACAATGTACCAGGAATCCAACAGCCTGCCTAATATGCTTCAATTCATCCCATGAAGAACCAGCATACTGTGAGAAAAATAATATTTTAGCTTAAGGTTAAGGATGACATTTACAAGAACATGGATCACCTCTTCAGTTGCATCATTGCACCAACGTTCTAATTCAGCAAGTCCTGCTTTAACATATTCCCCATTGCTAAACGAACAGCACTCACGTCTCAGAAGAAGGCTACAAAATTGGAAACATATATTGACATATCTCTCTGCAAAAGAATGACCAAACTGAAACGGCAGAAGCAAGGAATTACATAGTTGAATCTATTAGTTACCTGTTGAATAGTTGAACATTGATGGAAGAAAATATTTGAGTGAACAGCTTTTGAACTAGGAATGGAGGGGCCTACAAAGATGAAAATCTGAAAATGTCAAATCAAACAATACCAAATGAGGATATTGGAGTGTCAAGCTCTATTTCAGCTTACATAATTAGCTTTTAGTGGTTTCATGTAGTTTGTTAAGCTTTTCACAATATTTTGCCAGTGTTCCATAAGAGCCAGGGCCACAGCATTTGCTGGTGAACGGGTTCCTCCTTTGACTAATCTTTCACGGGATGTCCTTGGAGCCTGCATGTTTTGCATCATTGGAACATTCTCCTCTCAACAGCTTGCATAAAGCAAAAAACTAGCTTTATGGGGCACTGTGTAATAGTAAATAGATTCCAAGGGGCAAAGATTACTCGCCCTAAAGTACCTGTATACACAAGTTAAGAACAGGAGATATCTCTTTCTTTAAGTTGTCCCTTATCATTCCATAAATTTTCTCAATGAATGCAGTAAGTTGTTGCTTAAAAAGCAAAGCTGGATATTTAGCTTCAACTTGGTGCATGTCATTTGATCCACCAACCATGCGGCCATTCAGAAAAGGAGTTCCAGCACTCTGAGGTGATGCTCGAATTCCCTCAAACATTAAATTGAAAATAAAAATAAATTAGTTAAACCGAAACCAAATTGAGAATGTGTGGATTTATTTCCAGAAAAATCATGATAAAGAAGTGCTACTAGTTTACTTGAGGCATCCTTCCAAACATAGAAGCTGATGTTCTCCACCTCTGTGGAGTAAAACTTCCCATGCTACCTGCTTTCAGTGTGCGTTGAAGAAGCAGCAATAGTGTAGATGTATTGGACAACCAATAAGATAATACATTGGTGCTATCCTGAGACATCAACCAAAAAAGTCATACTTGATAAAATAGAATTTTCATCAATTAGAAGCATGTGTTGTTTCTCTTTTATGGCTGAAGTACAAAGAAGTTATAAGTCTGCATCCAACTCATGAGTTTGAGATATCAAAAAAAAATTCATAATTAAAGCACAAGGAAAAGATAAGCTACCTCAAGTTTTGAACCTATTGCTTGGATTATTTGGTCAAAAATACTAGTCCTTTCAACTTCAAAAGATCTCCACTGGAGCAGGCATTTATATATAAGGCAAGCAGCGACAGGTCTACCCTTGGAGAATCCTAGCTCTTCAGAGATGCACTTAAGAAGCAAGCTCTGATTTTCCTGAGGACAAACAAGTTGTAGTTGTCAATTTCCAGTTAGAAGGACAAAAGGACACTCTCAAGATAGCAGCATCATTATAACTTGCTAGGAATTTGATCAGAAACTTACCTGCTGCTTCTCACTTAGTGACCTTTGTGGTTTTTCATCAATTTCAAGATTCGTGGGATTTGGTAATGCAGGACTCCAATCCTGCAATTATTCTCATAATTAGGCAAAGACAACAACTCAACTCCTTTACTTATCATATAAAGGTAAGCTACATCTCTCAATGTTGAATGAAGAAAGAAAATTTTACTTACCAATGGAGGTTTTGTTTCTCCAGATAGAACATTATTATTCTCTGGCGTTCTCTGTGACAAAGTCGCAGACAATGGAGGTCAGATATTAGGAGATAATAATCAGTATGAACTAAAGCAACAGTATGTACAGGGAAGATTGTTGCTTTTGGATGCACAGCTAACACTCTGCTAGTTGGTGAAATTGAAAGTGCTTGCTGGCGAAGCACTTGATTCTCTGATGCCAGATTTGATACTTCCTCTTCAAGCCTATTTTGGCAAACAGAAGGCATATTTCTATCTCAGTTACAAACAAATATGACAAATACGCACATCTCACATCAAACGATGTGAAACTATGTCAAATACGCACATCAAACGAGAAAAAGAAAGACCAAAAGACTTATTTAGCAACAATAAAATAAAATAAAATTTATTTAAGTACAGATGATGTTATAGTAAGGAATAAAATCCAATGGCGTAAAAGGATCTATATAGCCGACCCCACCTAGTGGGGTAAGGCTGGGTTGTTGGTAGTTACAAACAAATATGTGGTAGGAACCGGATATCCAAAGGGTCCAAATAGTTTACTTTATATTATAAAAAAACATAGATTTCATGTTAGCTTGCCAATGTAAAAAAGGAGCCTATGCAACTAGTCACTTAACAAGAAATGTCAGCACCTCCGAATACTATCTTGAAGATGATGAACATGTCTTTCAGCAGTTTCAACTTTCTTAATGAACTCATCATTTCTTTCTTGTGCCTCTCTGTAAGCTTTCTTGGCTACATAACTTTCCAACTTCTGCGTTTGCAATAGAGCCTGTCATGGTAATAATAAGAGAAGGAACAAGTTATAAAGTAAATCAGCTTCTCATATTAACATATTATCAAGTATCTAAAGCATTCAAAATGACAAAATATTATATTTTCCACAAAAGGTAAATATTACTTTTTAGTTGGTACGTTTCAAAACTTTTCTATCTTCATAATACCAATCATATTCACTTTTTCCATCCAGGGGAATAATACTAGCAGAAGGAAATTAACAATTCTACCTTCAACTCTTCAACTTGAGCTGTTAATGAATTGATTTTTTCCATGTCTTGAACCAAGATAGTGGTCTCCTTAATAACAGGAGGTGCTTCTTCTAGAGCTTTTCGTGCGGCATCACGCTCCCTCATAAGCATTGACTTGGTCTCTTCAACTTGTAGTTGCATCTCAGATAACATAGTTTGTAATTTACGCACTTCATGTGCTTTTGACTCCTCAAGATCAGTCTGCATACTCAAGATATCACTATTTCAACTTGTAAATAGGTACAATGCATTCAAAACAGAAGTATGACATATCTCTATTTAAGAATTTAAACAGACGTCTACTTGAAATCTAAAATCAAGAAAAGAGATCAACTTAAGAGAAAATAATTACTCTTAGTCGTTTCTCCAACTGTAAACGCCAAGTTAACTCCTCAACCCGCTTCTCAAGCTTGTCTTTTGCCTCTTTCAGAGCTCCTGTTTCCCTTGCAGCCTATGGAAAAACCAGACATACATCGAACTATCTTTTTTAGGAAGATTGCTGGTCCATGAAAATTTTCTCTTTAATATTCATTTTGCATACGATAGAGAAAATTGAAAAGGAAAAAGGAGAAAAGTATTTTTCATCAACTAATAAAATTTATTTTTTTCTATACAAAAAATGCTTGATCCTTATAAAAAACAACAACTAAAAAAAGTATGAAAATCTTGGGAATTGAAAATTTAGAAAATTAATAAACATGGCACATTGGTCTGTTTGGTTCAGATTTTTTATTTTTCTCTTCTTTAGAAATTTTGAGGCGTCTTACATGCTAGTGGAATAATAACATGCCCATAAACATGGGAATGTGAACCAACCAAAATAGGCAGTAATCCTATACTTCACCACTTGTGGAGAGGGATTATTCCTTCAGAGAAATTGACATCTTCTATAAATGTATGGGATAGTATAATGTAGAGTGGACTATATAGAGTGCATTAAGATTTAATATCCATACCATTCTTAGTTTTCTGAGCTCTCTTCTAGCAAGCTTTTGCCTCCATGAACATTGATAGGTAAGTGTTGCCTTCTGCAATCTCTTGTAATATGAATAATCTCTATGGCTATGCCAACGACACTACAAGTGAGAAAATGACACAATACTAGATGAGCAATTCAGTACATAACAAGACAATATTGCCTATCTTAGACACAATAAATTAAGAAATATATTTACTAGAGAAAACTGACATCAGGATCCATTTCTAGTTAAAAGAATAAACATTCTGGAACAAAAAAAAGGTACCTGGATGCAGATTGCTGCTTTAGTTTGTTTTTTGAATCTAAATACATTGTGAGCAGACATTGCCCTTAAGCCTGTTTGCAACACAATTGCTGACATTTTAAGTGCTAAATATGATTTCCTTGCAATATAGCAATGGTAATTTTTCTGAATCTTGAGTGCTGCTGCTTCACACCTCATTTGCGCAAACAACTTACAAGCCAACCGCCCTACATTTACAAAAGCAAATAATACTTAGTCTACAATAACAAGTATGCCTAAAGGGACATATGTGTAATCTAACCAAGGCTTTATGTGATTAACAGTTTTTTAACTGTCTATAAATTAATTTCCAAAATGATAATGCTATAATTTCATCATTCACTGAAATTGATCAAAAACATGGCCTAGACATGGTTAGACTTTGAAGAAATGAAGATGAGAAGCATTAAGAATAAATGAAAGTTGATAATTAGTAAAATGAAGTAAAGTAGTTAGGCATACAGCAAACTATATAAACAAAAGAAGGTTCACTTACATGAAGCTCCAGTACAAATTAAGCAGCATAAGTAACTCCAAATAAGGTTATACCTCTACAGAAAGTTTGGAATTGAATAGATGCTTCCCGTAGAAAAAGAAATTCTTTGCGAGCAATATATGTCCTGATTTGCCTCTGTATGGTTCTGGCTGCTCTTCCTAATACCTCTGCCCTTCGAGCATCCAGTTCAGCCATCTGGCCAGCTCTCAAAAACACTTTACTCTTACCTAGCTGCCAAGGTAAACCATAAATATAGTTTGGATTTATGATAAGACAATTTAATAAGAATGTAAGGATTTTTGCATGAAAGTAAAATATAGAGAATGTACTTCAAATGTTACCAAGCTGTCTTTATGGCAATTATTTAGAATCAAGTGCATAGATCTTATACCTCAATTGAGTTATGCACAAGGCTATAGCATGAGTAATATTCAAATCAAGTAATAATTTTTCATTGCACTAACTAAAGTTTTCCCTGTCCGACCTCTATCTCTTATACCTTCATGACACCATAATTGAATCTCACATGGGGTGTGGGCTAATAAAGAGGATTTATTAGTTTAGATGGATGAGTTACTATTGACTCGGGTTTAAGCATTTTTCATCAATGGTTGGACCCCAAAAGTTAATTAATTGGTGACAATTGGTATTATAGCGACTCTAATCCGAGACAGTAGTGAGGCAAAGAGTTTTATGATTGATGGAGGTGCCACGTCAAGCTTCAGATGTTGTCAATTAAGGATGCTTAGAGCTTAGAGTTGGACTTTGAATCATGAAGTAGACATCAAGTTTTAAGTAGAGGTTATGGCACCCTAGCTTCATCACACACACAAGCTAACAGAGAAAGTAATGAGCATGAATCAGTGAGTTACTCGTAACTTGGGTATAAATATTTTGGTTCAATAGTTGGGCTTAACAAATTAATGAATTAGTTCTCTCATGTCAACTATGTGACTCATAACACCTTCAATTATATTTGACTTGTTTAACTATAGAATCTGTAAGTGTTGATACCATTTTGGCCAAGTTCTCTCATTTTATCATCTATAGGCACTAATCCTAGACAGTAGGGAGGCAAAGAGTTTTATGTATGATGGTGGTGCCCACATCAAGCTTCAGATATTGTCAATTAAGGATGCTCAGAACATAGAGTTGGACTTTGAGTCTTGAAGTAGACATCAAGTTTTAAGTACAGGTTATGGCACCCTAGCTTAAACCACACACAAGCTAACAGAGAAGGTAATGAGCATGAATCAGTGAGTTACTTGTAACTTGGGTTTAAATATTTTGGCTCAATAGTTGGGCTTAACAAATTAACGAATTAATTCTCTCATTTCAACTGTGACTCATGACACCTTCAATTATATCTGACTTGTTTAACTATAGAATCTATTAGCGTTGATAACATCTTGGCCAAGTTCTCTCATTTTATCATCTATAGTCGCTAAACCTAATTGAACTTAAATAATAATTTTTCATTTCTTCTAACATCACACATCCATTTTAGCATTCTAATCTTTAGCACATTAATTCTTATGCATGTTTTTTTTTCTTTACCGCACAACTGATTCTTAACATGCTGCAGGTCATATCACAATTTATAAAAAATTTCTTTTAGTCTCAAAGGCAAGAGACAATTACAGAAGAATATAAAAAATCATCTCCTTCTCAAACAGGCACTCATTATCCTAATAATATCCACTCTTTTTGCATAAACATTTCTTTTTGTTGCCTAATAGTTGCTATGCAAGGCTTGTAAACAACCGTAAGATGTTAATAAAACAGATTCCATTTAGGAGCAAAAAATTTAAACATTGAAGTTTTATAAGAACAACAAATTTAAATAGTATCTATTACAAAATTATTAACATTGATTCATGTGAAATATTATTGATTCACAAAAGAGAGTCTAGGTGAAAGTGGATTTTCTGATATCCAATCACATGAATTCTCTCCAGGCAAACTGAAGAATTTTATACAAGCGCCTTTATTATAATACTAATTGCCTAGAATATTCAAATGAATTCACTCCATGATACTAGAATATTTCTTGAAATGTCAAGATATACTACCAATTGCCTACATGGCCCTAGTGAATCCTCTTCTCTTTTTTCACATCTCAAATTTTATCGTCCAAGTAACAGGATTAACAAGTTAACTTATTTTATTTACCACTGACATCGAAGTCAAATATTCTCATATTGCTGTCCATCATAATAGTATTTAGAATTTAGACTTCAGTGATATAAAAAATATTTATGTAGCAATGGTAATTGCATTGCTAGAACAAAAATAGAAAAAAATAAATAGATACTATTTAATATTTTTTTAATAGTTTTTGAACGCTTATTAAATTTATTAATTTTAAAGTCTTTATTAGCTTATTACTATTTTTATTTTATAACATTTTATTTCAAACCATTTAAAAGTAATAGATATTGCTTTTAAAAAATATTGTTCATTGATATAACATAAGTATTTATTCGTTTATTAATATTTTCTAATTGATTATTTTATTTTATAATTTATTAAATTTCACAATGCCAATAGATAATGTTGTGTGTAGGAAAAGAAATGATACAATTGTGTAAAATTGAACTTACTTGGTAACCTTTCAATCTCATTTTATCCAAAATCTTTTGACAGGCAATCTTGTCATCATAACTATCAGAAAATTAAGGCGAAAGTGGTCAAATCAAATTAAGTATTTCATAATAACCATTATTAAATAATATAAACCACACTAAACATATTTCCGAACGAATCAAATAACATACTTTTCTTCCATAAATTCTGATGCAAGAAGGGCAAATCGGTGGAGAAATTCATAAAATGTTCTTCGAGTAGGATAACCAGCACAGCTTATCCTGATTGCTTCAAGAACTCCCTATAATGATGAAGCAAATAAAAGAAAATTGCAAAAGCTGATGCCAAGAACAAAAAATCAAAGTATTGAGAAACAGGTTGCATTAAGTTAGGATCTTACTCCACATCGCAATTGCTGGATGACATTGAAGTTCTCAAATATAGCAGGTTTGAGAACATTATTTGGCTTCACACACCTAATATAATGTGGTTGCATAGAGCTCAAAGTTTCCATCAAAGCTTGAAGTTGTAACTAAGATTTACCCATAGAACAAACAAGTTGAAAACTAGTTAAATCTTTGACGATGGCAGTCTATATACATCACGTATTAAAAATCACTAAATCTGCATGTGCTATCATAAAATATTTAGGTTAACCATGCAGATCTATATAATTATACACAAAAATAACCCAAGCATTTGAACAACTTAAAACAAGGACAAGTACCTCTATCAGCAGTTAATTCAGAAATCCGCTCTAATAAAGTCATAGATAAACATGTGTGCAGAATTATACTCCAATTCAACCTAAGGGTTGAAAGACTATCACTAGTACAAAAAGAAACCAAACCAGTATAACCTGTTATGATAAATAGGAAAATTACATGGTTTTTCTTTCTCTAGGTAGTCCTCTCTATATTTATATTCATTATTAAGTTGATTCAAAGAAATTATAGAAATCCATTTGTTATAATAGATATATTTAATTTTAGGATCACCTAAAGATTTGACTAGAAAATTTACAAACTTATCATTGGAACATATAAGATTACAATTTCATTGAATTGCACTTTCTTTCTCTTTGATGAAGTGACAATCAAATCTTTATTTGTTTTTAGTCTCTTGTGGATCCTCCCTACTAGAGATTATGTGAATAACAGCTTGACTGTCATAGTATAATTTCATTAGCTTTATGAGAGTATGTTTCAACTCAACATCAATTATTTAATTAATATGAACACACATGTAGCTTGGTATATAGCCCTAGTCTGCCTTGACTAGG
Organism: Kaempferia elegans; assembly: GCA_037974815.1. Classification (NCBI taxonomy): domain Eukaryota; kingdom Viridiplantae; phylum Streptophyta; class Magnoliopsida; order Zingiberales; family Zingiberaceae; genus Kaempferia; species Kaempferia elegans. The sequence goes on along the minus strand of JBBPFQ011013195.1, from coordinate 9,477 downwards.
TTTTGCTTTTTCGCCCTCATAGGAAATTAGATTTAATATCAGAAGGTCATAGTAGTTTGATGTCAATCAATTGTATGTGTGAGAAAATGCTCAATAAGCATCAGTATATACCACAATATGAAGATAATCTCAATCCTGAAACAAGAGAACTTTCCCATGACCATTCTTAAGATATTGTGAGGCAGTGGCTCCCTTGTCATGGACTTTAAGGTTCATAATAGTGTTAACCAATTTGATTCCTAGCATATTGGTCTCCTGAAACATATTAAATACATACTCCATTGAAAGAAATACAAGCCAAGTAGCAACCTCTATGACATGGAAGTACATGGCATCTCCCAAGTCTCTAGTTTAAATGTTAATGAAGGCACTATTCATATGATTGCATAATCTCAATGGAATCGTCACTGGTAATAACAACATCATCGACACAAACAATAAAAAGTGTATATCTTCCTAACTATGAGATGAGGTGATATATAGTAATTGATCAAACTAAAGAATGGCAAAGTTAAATTTACAGACCAAAGTGCTGGCGATAATCTTGTATGCTATGTCAGTATCCCGTGACCAACAACCCTTAAACTATGCTCAATATAGACTTTCTTAGTAACATCATCATGAGAAAATGTTCTTGACATCAAATTGATCAAGGGGCCAATAAAAGATAACTACCATACTGAAAAAAAATGAATTAGTAATCTCGGCCATAAAAGAAAAGGTGTCAAGATAATCAACATCATCCGAGCATATCCCTTAGATACCTTTGAGTCAATCCATAATGTTATCAAGATAACATTTAAAGATAAAGACAGACTTGGAACCAAAAATAGATTACTAGAGAAAGAGGAATCAGCTTCAAGTGTTGTTACACTGGAAAATATTCATCTCATCAAAGATCAATCATAGTCTACAACCAACCAAAAAAATAAAGGATGTCTGAGATACTTTGAATTGGCCATAAATCTAAAGAGGCCATCAAGGCACAATAATTGGGTGGTGGGGAAGCATAAAAAATACAGTGAGAAAGTGGAGGTAAGGTAGAGTAATATACGGCGAGAAAACATTAAGCCTGCCCTCTCCAACACAACTTCTACATCCCTATTAACATGCTTTACTGCTATGACACACAACTAAACCTCCAAAGTGAATCTATCAAGCTCGGGATCAAACAAATAGTAGAGATATATTAGAATCTCACAGTATACATATGTCCACATCTATAGGAATAGAACTCCTAAGATCTAAACCTTCATTGGCTCCAACTCATAACAAACAGTGTAAAGGAATATGATGTTGAGGACCTTATCAAAGTGATGCTACATGGGCAACATTGAAACGATATGAAAAATGTCTCTAAATTCAGAAGCAAAAGCCTGTAACTAGTAGACATGTGCGTTCATCTTAATGTATGATTAACACAATTGAAATAGATTAAAATTAGGTCATAAGACTAAGAGGTGACACCCATAAGTCTTGTCCATGCCTGATAGCAGAAGTAATGGAACATACTCAGGGACTAGAATCAATGAATTGTCATATGAAAGCAAGTGATTGAGCATTAGTCACTCCCATAGTGATCTCCTAGACACAAGAATCTCAATAGGTCAGGTGGTGAAGTGTTCTAATTGACCTTGGCACATAAACCACTTGATCCAAAGCATCCTACGAGGTATAGTTCTTCCCATTTCTCTTGTCCATCAAAATGGAGTCAAAAAGACTCAAGAAACTAGTGATGTGAGGCGATAAGTAGTCATGAAATCTAGCATTTAGGAGTTAGGACTAAAGGCAGCATTGATATATGCACCAAGCACGATAGAAGAGCAACAATAAGAGCGAATGTCATTGGAACCTTATATGATGGAGTTTCAGTTCACGACAGAAGCAGTGTTAGTTCTCTACTAGTTCGTTTGAAAAGAGACTGCTTCCAATTAGAGGAGATCCACAAGGTGTCGTAAAACAAGGGAAAAGGAGTACAGGGTTGTGGACAACGTTGGGATATAGAGTTGCAGTGTGGGATGCATGCAAGGGTTGTGAAGCTCTGACTCACACAATTCCATGATTTGGCAAAAGCACTAGCTCGGGTAGCAGATGTATTTGGCACTCAAAGTCATAGGGTATTAGTATTGTTCACCATGCACAATGAACATAGATGGTTTGCTAGAGGCATTGCAATGTAGCAGAGACGGAAATCACAAACTAACAAGGTTCGCTCACCAGAGATGCTCTCGGATGAAAAGATTGACACTGAAAGTCGCAGTACAGGAGATGAGACTTGATAAATTATTAGGGTTTTCCTTTCCTAGGTAGTTCCCCCTACTTGTATGTATATTCATTATTGTAATTTTACACTTCTTAAATCAAATTTTTTTTTGAATGCAGTGGAACTGTGGAAGAAACATATGGAAATGAGAAAGAAAATTAGTGGCATATAGTATCAATGCTGAAAGCAAAGATAAACGCAAATCAAATCAGAAAAAACTTAAACCTAACATGAATGCTATTGAGCAAAGGAGCTACTTATGGAGATTTTGTTCTAGAATGTTTAAGATCCAAGAAACCCTTCTACAGAAGCTAAAAAACATAACGCAAATAAAGAAGATATTAAAACCCAACATAAGACAGATGTAGAACTGTAAGGAAAAGTCAGTAGCTCAACTACTTCAGAAATCAACATGATATTAGATTAAGAGGGAAAAAATTACTTTAAACTGTGATCCAATAGAAGAGAACTTGGATGACCTTGATGAATCTTCAGGAAGTGGAGGGAATAAACCCGACACAAAGGGACACGCAGAAGCATTGAGTAAATCCTGATGTTCAAGTACCACATAATCTTTGTTTTTGTCTAAGAAATGATTAGCTTGATATGTTACCTATCAACAAGCAACATAGATAACACTCAATTACCATCATACCATGTACATTGACATGCAAGTACAGGATAAGTTTACAGTTACCTCGCCCGCATAATGGCAGATTGTAAAATCTGTACGAGAAAGCTTTGGTTTGGCAAATCTCTTGTTGCTTTTAAATGTATGATACAATTTCTGAGCAAATGTTTCATGTGTAGACTTGGGAAACATACTATCTCATATCATTTAAAAGAAAAAGCTAGATCAGTCACAAATTCACAATAACTAAAGAAACATATGATAAACATAAAACAAGTGAACTATCACACTATTCTTAGTTCTTTTCTTTTGAAGAAGTAACAACTAATCAGAAAAGGTGAAGCATCAGAAAGAATTGTCAGAGTCTAGATGCATACCAAGCTTCATCAAGAAGGGCGATGATACCACCAGGTTTCTGGGAAAAAAAATTATTACCAGTGCCATTAGGAATGAAAGAAAGCAAGTCCACAGAGAGGTGAAAGGTCAATTATTCATTAATATGCAAATTAAGAATTTCAGGTAACAAAAAAAATAGATCAAGGAAGAGATGGCAGAACATAGATCCCACAATTTCCCATTATTTTACATATGAATATTACTGGATAACAAAGATTTAATGGTAGATTGAGAGCAGTTTTTATCATTTGAAATAACATTAAAATTCAAATTCAAAACCAAAACCAAATAATAAGTAAAGCATGAACCATTTGTCTTGCTTCGGCATGTTAAGGATTCAAATTACCACACTGGAAGGGCATCATAAACATGATATCAAACAACAAATTGCTCAGGAAAAAAACTGATTGGATCAATGCTTCCGCTCTCTCAGTTGTACTCACAATTTCACCATAAATACCAGTTTCACAGACTGCAGTTGCCAATAAAATCTTAGCTACTGGGTAAGTTACAGTTTCTTCTTTGATTTAACTTCAACAATGCACCATTGGTAATTTCATTGTAGTTAAAAAAAAATTTTAAATTGCCTAAATAAAAGTTATTATTGGTCACTTTTTCTTCTTAACCATCAATCCTAATCAATTCATCTTGACTGAATTTATTTGTCATCTTCCTTAAATGCGTCCATGTCACCTTATCATCTTTCTTGCTCTTATCGTTTTTGAAATATTTGACTACATACCAGCCATATCAGGGGATGACGATTGACTGTTTCTGAAATGTGCATTAGATGAGCGTACCATATTGGTTATCACAAACTAGTCCTGTCATACCAAAGCTTGACAACCTTTCATAAAAACGTCAACCCTAATCAGCATAAACCCCAACAACATTTTTGTGACTAGGTGGTCAATTGTTAGGACACCTGGATATTTTCATATGCCTTCAGGGTGGGTTGATAGATCCTTTCAAAGCAACCTTACAACAGTACCAGGATGTGATGTGAAATAAGAAAGGATTCTTTCATATGTCTGGACTGATAAGGGTAAATAAATTAGTCTATGGTTATAGGATTAGGTTAGCAACTTATGATACAGGAATATTACAAGAGAAAGGGTTAGATTTGGTAGATGCAAGTATGTGACGATTAGGAGAAAATAAGCATAATATGCTTAACAAAACTAAAATATGTAGGAAAATGGTTGAGACATAACTAATATAAGTTTCAAATGTGATACTAACAGAGTTAAAGCATAAAAATAGAATAGAAATAATGGTTGAAGTTAAGAGAATTAGACATAATATTATAATATTAAAATTGATTGTTGGAACTTAGATACTCAAATCTATACATTTTAATGCCTTCAAGTAGTATGGGATGAATAAAGCTTATGCTTGAAGGAGAATTAAACACTATGTAGATAAGCATATAGGAAATTCAAAGATTACATACAGGCACTAAAGTTGGAGGAAAAAAAGGGAAATGAAAGTATGGTTTTGGATGGTAGAGGTTTAGAAGAAAACATATTTTAAAGATTGGGCTAAGTTTTAGAAATGAGAAGAACATAGTGTAGAAAAGCTAACTAATGTTGAGGCTCAAAAACTTGCAACCAAGTTTAAAGCATTTGATAGTTTCTATGTCAATATAGAAAGTTAAAAACTAAGAATTGGAAGAAAGATATTTACTTGTCTGTCAAAGCTACAGTAAAGAAATTAGTGATAGTGGACGCTTAAAAGATATTGAAAAATTCTTATTGATGGTAAATCAATTGATGAGATACAAAAAATTTACTTTTTATAAACTATTTGAGAAGCATTCTAAAAAAAGGCTTAGAAACTGAAAACTCTAGAAAGTTAAAGAATTACAGACTATTCATAATGCTAGAATGAATGAAATTAAAGAAACTTCAAACAAAAGTAAAATAGGTGAAAATTATGTATGAATGCTATTCATATTTAAGTTTAGCAGAGTTTAGAAGTAAAGGTACAATTTGTCTAACTATATTATTCGATAAAATTTCCAGAAATAATAAGTTGCTTAAGAAGTGGAAGAAAAATTTTTGGTTATAAGAATAGCGATGAGATATAATGTTTTTCTATTTATAGAAGCATTAACTTGATGAGTTATGAAACTTCACAAAAGATGGGTGAAATTATAAGATATAAGAAAGATCAAAGAAAGTTTTAATTCAATGTAATTATAAATGATTTAAAAGATAAGTTATTTTTAGTGATATAGTCTCAGATAGAGTTCAATGGTGGATTAAAATTTATGTAGTTAACTCTGAATAGTTAGAACTAAAATGTAATATTGATGATGTTAGCATAAAAGCAGTAACGAAATAATGTTTTATTATAGTTAAAAGAAAAATGACCATATGCCAATTTGGGATGTCTTATCAGTTACATCGAAGCCATTATCACTTTATAAGGGCTAGAATATCTAGCCAAGATATAAGGCCTGGAATCAACTATTGGTCAAGATTGAACAAAAAGTAAAAAGCCTGATGTCAACTTTAGGGGGTTTTATACATTTATAATACATTAACTTTGGCAGTATTTATAAGATATGTTCAAGGTTTAACATGTATGATATTCATTTTAATGCAAATAACTTTTTGTCTTGGGCGCTTAGCCAAAATGTATTAGTTTTGGAATCTAAGTTTGTCTTTGTCCATATCTTCTCATCATGCTTTTGTGATGTTTCTGTGACAATTAAAATTAATGGACGGCTAATGGTGATACATTGCGGCTTTATTTGGATAAAACTTTTGTGCCTGAAGTGATCTCATCCTCAAGCTTCCTTAGAAATGAGGAAATAGGCTCAAGTCAGAACAGAAGCCTCCAATGACCAGCTACAATGTTAACCATATTAGCTTTCCATATACCTTCTCAATTAAGTCAAGAACATCTTGATTATCAATAAATTCAATGTAGCTCCAGTCAATTTCCTCCATGGCATACTCCTCTTGCTCCATCTTGAAAACATGCTGCTCAAATCATCATAGAAAAAAAATCACACTTGACTCAAGGATCTCCAAGGTATCATGAAGTTTCAAGCAAACCTGATTGAAATGTTGTTGCAGCTTTTCATTTGTAAGATTGATGCAGAACTGTTCAAAACTGTGACAAGCAAAGTGCATCCATGAGCAATATCAGCTTCATTGTTAGTACATCAAATATTTAAAAACTGTGTTTCTGTTAGAATGCTGATCTTACCTATTACATTTGAAACTCTCAAAACCATAAATATCAAGAATCCCAATCAAATGTTTTGAATCTGGATCCTGTCCAATTGATACATTGATTTTTTCTACCAACCTGTAGGCAGCATATCAATTCAAACTTAAATCATATCTCCGCTCAGTAAAAGAAATTACAGTAGAATATATCAGTAGATGACAGATGTTATCATTACCAATCAAATAAACGGGAATAAATAGTTTTTGCTAGCCCGTCTCTGCTAACAATTGCAGAAGCAGGATCAAGAGTTCTGGTAATAATTTCTTCAGGTGTCACCATGACACGTTCGATCAAAGCATTTTCTAAACCCTGGGCATCACACCTGCCATAAGCATATTATAGCAGAATCTAAGCATGTTAGTTAAACAAAACTAGCAAACATGAAAATAAGTTTGGCATACACCAGGAGTTGAGCTGTCATGTTCAGATGGAATCTTGACTTCTCATCCTTGATAACAGATGAATCTATACTTTGTCCCTTTGCAAAATCGACATTACCGAGATGAAGTATAGCAGCAACAACCCTGAAGATAGCCTCCTAAAACAATCACCAAAAATTGCTCTAAAAGACATGTAAAACCTTGAGAAATGCCTATTCATAATAAAATAATTAAAAAAAACCTTTTCCATGATAAAAAAAAATGTGAATGCAACTAGAATTCCTCAAAATCAACAAAATTTGTATACCTGTTCTTGCTCACTTATTCCAACTATATCCATAGCTCTTTTAATTGCAATATATTCTTCAGCATCATCAACACCATCTAATTTAACGCATTTGGACTGATTTAGATAGTGAAATGAGTTTGGGCTTCCCAGTTTATACTTTTTGATATCCTATCAAAATTAGTAACATTCCATATGTATAAAAATTAACTTCAACAGAAAAGAGGGCCTGACCAAAAATGAAAAGGTTCTATAACATATTACAGAATAAAAGTACCTCAAGAGGAGCAGCACATAGTAGGTAAAAGCAGTGGTAGTTTCTTTCAGGATCATTAATTTGGCAAACACGAGATCTTTCAAGCAAGTAGGTTCTAATAGCAGCTCCAGATATTCTCCGATTTTTGTCGAATTGAATCTCAACAAACTTACCAAAGCGACTTAATTGTAATGTCACATAGGAATAGTGAAACTCAATTTAGTTAGACAGATATGAAATAAAACTCTAAACAACAAAGAAGAAATTACTTCCAGAAAAAAGATAATATTTTCAGAATATAGGTGATCACAATATGGTGGTGCAATAGATGCTAAGTATTTTTTGAAAGCATAGTCTCACATTGGATTAAGTAAATACAGAGAAAATATACAAATCTTACCTAGAGTTGTTGTTCCGAACAGTTTTAGCATTCCCAAAAGCCTCGAGAACTGGATTTGACTAATAAATAAAATTGAAGAAGACAATTCAGTTTGAATATGTCATTTGTTCTCTCTAGAGAGAGACAGTGACTTAATTGTTTTAATTGTCTTACCTCCAAAACTTGTTGTTCGACGGTCCGTCCTTCAATTCCTGATCGTCCACCTAAATATGCCAGATATCTCATAAGCAACTTTGTTGTTTCAGTTTTGCCAGCACCACTTTCACCACTGACCAAGATGGAGTTATTTTTTCCTTCATTAATCATTGCCCTGTTTCCTTATCATAAAGAACAAGTCAGGAAAGTGGAAATTAATCATACCTTAGAAGTAGAACTAAAATAACCTGTAAGCAACATCAGCAACTGCAAAAACATGGGGGCTCAGCTCCCCGAATGTTGCTTCTTTGTATTGTTCCATCATATGGGTGTCATATAGATGTGGTAGTCTTTGGAATGGGTTCACTGCAATCAGGATATTACCAGTGTATGTCTGTAAATTTCAGAGAATCTGGAGTCATAAAGAATTCTCTAATATTCCATTACTTTGTTTGGAAGCGTTTACCATGTATTAAAAAGTGGCTTACATAAATTTCATTAAGCTCATATCGTGTGGCTAGGTTTTGCAAAACCCCAGGTTCATGCAAATATGATAATTTTGTCATGTCATCTACTCCTCCAGGTGGAGCTTCTGTATCTTTAGGGAATACCTTCGAGAGATTTGCTACGACCTTGGTGCATATGTTAAGTAGAATACATCATTAGAACCAAAACTAACAACCAACTTCCATTTCTACCCTAGATATCAAAAATAACACCCATGCAAATGTCAATTAATTGGAGAATTTTGCATACCCTAATTAAAAACAACAAATCACATGTGAAAATTAAAGTAAAATTTTAGCATGTTCAAATTTTAGGGAAAAAAAATTTTTTGCATACTCTCACACCATTGAAGAACAACTTCAATCTACGATCAACCTCGATCAAAGTCCCTGCCATCAAATACAATGAGCTCCACGAGCTCCACAATCACACCTCGATCCAAGCTCCATGACATCGAGTCCAGCAAGCTCCACAATTCCAATGTCAATAACTAGACCCGATTAAATTCACAAGTTCTACCGGCTCTATATGCACTATCCAAGTACCTTTGCACAGCCCTCCCAATGCATCAATGATTTAGATATATGTGGTTTTGACACAGGTAGGAATCCTACCGTAGGATTCAAACTTTCATTTATAGGCTAACCACTTATGCCAAAAGTTTGAGCTCTTAGGAAAGAAACCAATTTATATATTTATATTGTTAACATTTATACACAAGATCTTTTCCCAAAAAATAAGAAAAACCATATTATGAATAATTTTAGGAAATAAAAAATGTAGAGAAGTTTGAGTCCTAATCTATCTTTCCTATGCTACACACCATATTACCTCATCACCAATATCTAAATAGATTGCAAATGAAAAAATAAATTAGTCATTATCTCTCTCTCTCTCTCTCTCTCTCTCTCTCTCTCTCTCTCTCTCTCTCTCTCTTCTCTCTCTCCCCCCTCTTTTTGGACTAGATTTGGAAAAATATC
>JBBPFQ011013086.1:0-10733 GCA_037974815.1 Kaempferia elegans | reverse complement strand
CCACACGACCGTGTGAGGCCTAGTGCTAGAAAAAGGTCGCACAGTCGTGCCAATTGGCACGACCATGTGGGGCTCTGCTATGGAATTCTCACACGGCTATGTGGTTGCACATGGACGTGTAGAGCTTTCTTCGGGTTCTTCACTTCTAAGCTCACACGGTCATGGCTCCTTCTAACCACACGACCATGTGTTTTCACATGGCCACAACCCCTTTTATTGCTGTCTGACCACACGACCGTGTGGCCTAGGCACACAGTCATGTGTCCCCTATACTCGGTCGTATGTGCTAGAAATTCTCACCTTTTGCTGAGAAATGCGTCCTATCAATGAAAACAAGCAAAGCGTAAATCTCCGGATAAAATAAATGAAAGTATGTTATAATAATGAAATAGGGTGAAGTAAACGTAGATTATACTCATAAAATACAAATAAATGTGTGTCAAACAATGCATAAAAACATATATAATCTACGTGTATCACATGCTTATGAGGTGAACTCCGCTCGTCCATTTGCTACAAAATCGACTTATTCCTTTTTGGTCCACAACTGTTCTTCCTTTTCTTCTCCTTTTTGATCTTTGAATACTGCAAAATCATATTTAATTATTAATAATAAATTAAAATTAATTTTAAAAAATGCCTTCATTTTCTTCTTCCATATCGTGAACTCACCCTTAAACTTTGGAGGATAGATACTTTGTGCAGTTATCTCTTTTGTTGTTTCAGTTGGCAATTAGTCATTTTGAAATGGTTGGGATCTCATGCCAATTGTAGGTCTCATGCAGACATCAAGAGGCGGTGAATTGCCCTAAAAATGGAATTAATATCTTTCTCGATCTTTCTTGTTAATTATGATACATACTCATAATAATAAAAGGACAAGTTAAGTATGAGACATAAAATTTACTCAGTTACAACCAGAATGATTATTAATCCAAGGCAAATGAAGCACTAGCAGAAATCTCCTTCTTCGGACGAATTGTCAGAGGCGGAGAAGCCTCGTACAGGCATTGAACATACAAGAATGAAAAACAAGAATAAGTTTTGAGTACTGAGTGTGTGTTGTCTCCAACTAGTTGAACTAGGACCCTACTTATAGCGCTTGATCAATTTTATCCGAATGCTGACATGGCATCTTCTGAGCGTCTGGACCTGCTCTAGGTGACCCCATGTGGATTCCTTCATCTTCATGTTCAATGGCTTGCACGGATAAAACTTTATCCTGCTCAGAGCGTTTGGAATAATCTAAGCACCCAAACTGTGCTGATGTGGGCCCCAAATTCGATCCATGCGAGAGCGGCTCGTTGAGGCGCCTCTTTCTGTACAAAACTGGTCCGAGCGCCCGAAATAGCTCGGACGCCCGAAGCTCCGAGAGAACTGAGCGCCTACGAAAAAGTCAACTCCATGTTGACTTTTTCAGCTTTAACTCCAGTCGCTTGGGTGATCTCAGAATCAGGAATAAGACTCACCAGAACTCACTTTACGTCCTCGACCGAGCTTTCTCCTTGGCTTCTCGTCCCTCAGACCGCCGCGCGCGCCCTTCTCACTCTGCCCGTGTACTCTTCCACAGCTTCTCGTCCCTCAGATACGCCGAGCCCGTTGACTCGATTATCGCTCCATCCTTCTCCTCCACCGTATCTTCCGCTCGACTTCTTATTCCTAAGCTCCTGCACAAGACACAAGATTAAATATCACATAACCTAACTTAACTTGGTCACATCAAAACTACTTAAGGTACTAACAACTGTAATAAAATTTGGAAATGGTGCATGAGTTTTGGTGAGCTTCCTTTCGAGACATCCGAATATTTCAAGGTGTAAAAAAAAAGTTTACGTATTCAATAGTAGATTTAGGGACGTTTCATAACTCAATTTTAGTAGTAGTAGTAGTAGTAGACCGATTTTCTAAAATGACAGTTTATTTCATGCAACAAAACAAATGATGCATCACAAATAGCTAAATTGTCTTTTGGTCAAATTGCATGGGCCACGACTGTAATGTCAAATAAGAAAGTTAGATAGCTATTTTTGAAAACCCTATGAAAGTTACGTGGAATTCAACATAAATTCTCTTCCGCCTTTCTTTTGCAAATTAATGGTTAGATGTTAATCACTGTAAAAAAAAATATTAATCAAGTTAGATAATATCGAGCCTAAGATAATCAACAACCCTTATTCATGAAAGTTTTTCGTCGACTGATCTTGACCGCGAAGCTCGAAGACGAAGCAGCCGGGCGATGTGGTTGGAATGTTGACCGAGTCATCGTACTCCGGAAGGAAGGATGCTGAGGTGTCCTCTAGGTTGACCGGGTCGTCTGAAATCCTCTAGTCAACGCTCCTCGTCAGCAGTGTCCTCGGCGATCCTAGGGACTCCGATGCTCGGAACAGGTCCCACAATGTATGTAGTAAGCAGTCGGCTAAATAATATAATAATGAATTCGGTAAAGGATAAATACACATAACGTACCCTGGCCCAGGGGGCGCCCTCGGGTAGATGGTAGGCTGGTCGTGTCGCCAATCGGGTCCCAAGATGGTGATGATAGCCGGATCTAAGCTGGCAGGGGTCGCATCTGCGCTGGAGGTACGCGATCTGGGTACAGCAATGCCCTGCAAACTGGAACATAATAGCACACAAACAGATATATAGCCACGGCTCGATGGCCGAAATACCACGCAGCTCGATGGCCGACATAAAATAGGCAACGCAGTGCCAGGAAAGCACGGCAGGGGCTGCTGGACTCGATTACAGGTGCTAGTGCGGATTGCCACTGGTGGTGGCGACTGCTGTTACGGGCTGCCGGCGATGGCGGCGGCTGCCTGTGCGGGCTGCCGGCGGTGGCAGCTACTGCGGAATGAGGAGGCTACTAGTGGTTGCAACTGGAGGCAGCGGCCGACAGGAGGACAAGCCGGCGCGTGGCGACCGTGGGCCGGTGACGATGAGGAGGATAGTGCGATGGCTGCCGGCGGCACTCGAAGGATATGTATCTCCTGGGAGAGAGAGAGAGAGAGAGAGAGAGAAAGGGGCGAGGGGAGGTGACCGACGGTGGCTCCGACGGCGACCTGCCTGAGATGAGGAAGAGGAGCCCTCAAACACCTCCTGTAGCAGCGGTGGCGGCGTTCGTCGAAGAGGAGGCCGCTTCTCCGTTGGCGGCGGCTCAAACACGAACCCCCTTCGGCGGCTGCTGTAGCGTCCCAGCGTCGTAGGGTGACTGCCCCTACCTCTTCTCATTGGCGACGACCTCTGTAGCAGAGAACGAAGAGAGAGGAGGAAAGAAATGGACTGGCGGCGGCTCAAGCACGAAGTGCCCCCCCCCCCACTTGCATGGATGCTACAGTGCTATTTAAAGATAAAACTTAAACGCGCCAAATGACCATAATACCCCTGCTCATCCTTCTAATATCCTTAGTACCATTACCATATATCCGTATCATCGATCAACAAAATAAATCAAAAAGCATTCGTGGTAGGCAGCCCAGAAGCACAACATCCCTTAGTTGCGAGTTTCATTTTGAGAAAAAATTTCTACAAATGCGTCGTCCCTTGAAATCAAACTGTAGAATCCTGAAAGATGAGCGCTCTAACTACTGCACCATTAGCCTCAGGGACATGTTAATCACAACTTTAAAAAAATGATTAACTAAGTTCAATAACATCGAGCCTGAGATGACCGATCTGACCCCACGAAAATTATCCACTGGCCACCAGGTAATTTGAGAAGCACTCATGATACACAGCCTAGAAGCCCAGCATCGCTTAGTTACGAGTCTCATTTGCAAGAAAAATTCCTACAAATGCACCACAGCTGGAAATCAAACCGTGATCACTTGGGAAACAACTAAGCGCCCTTATCATTACATCATAGCTTCGGGAGCACATTAATCACAGTTTAAAAAAAATTAAGGTGGCTAGTGGGTGCAAAAATAAGACATTTGGGACTCAACATATTTTATCACCATTTAAAATTGTTTATGGGTAAAAAGCTTGTGAACCTATTGACCTACTTTTTTCATTCTTCTGAGTCAAAGAATTTACTAAGTGAATCTATATCAAGAGGAAAATCATACTGAGTAATGAGACTTACAAAATTTAAGCTCAGGCACGTCGTAAGTTTAAGGACTTCAATGTATAGGACACTATGCTTGTCTGCATTAGCACAAAACGCTTTCTTAAAAATTCTTTCAAAAAGATTCATATTCGCTCCTCTAGGCCATTTTAAAAAGAAATGGATCAACAACTACTTGATTCAACTAGAGGTGTCGCCTCTTCACGCCAATATGCTGCATTAAGAAACTGGAATTGAATTTGTCAGCCCATCTTCCCACTCGACGATGTCGAGTTTTTTTTATAGGGGAGAATAACACAATCAATAATTTAATTCTAATAAAAATTATCTAAGACATTAATTTTTATAATAAGCCGTTTTATTTCTTTTTGAAAGAATCTTATTAGGGTAATTAGGATTTATTACAAAGTTGTCCAAGTCATTAATTTTTATAATTTGTTAAAACTTTTACTTCTTCCTTTTTTGAAAAGTTAGTCAAGTTTTATTAGAATAATTAGGACTTTATTAGAAACTATCTTTATTTTATAAAGAATAAATCGTGTTATCTAATTATGAAAAATACAACTAGCAATTTCATGAGAATTAGCAACTTTCTTTTAGTAAGGATCGTGATTTATCCATCCGTTGTAAGCTGTAAGAATGGCTAGGGGTAACAATGAAATTAGAGAAAAAGGAATTTAGGAATTTATATAAGATATATTGTCAGATATAAATAATACAATGACATAATATAATATATCTTATAGCTCATAGCTTATATTAAATCATACATTGTTTAATCTGATTTTAGCCTATTTAATAAGGTATCGACATAATATAGATCTTATATCTTAATGGCATAAGTATAACTTAAATAAGAAGAATAACTTATATATCTTGTAACTTAAATTAAATTTTATTTTAAAAATTAAATAGATTAATTTAACAACATAAGTTATATTACTAGTTAAGTATCTTGTATGTTAACTAGTTTATTAAGAAAGTATAAAATAAATTATGTAAAATAACTCATTTTAACTATATTATTATTATATCTCTATACCCTGATACTCATATCTACTTCCAATTAACATAATAAGTGAGATGAATCAAAAATAACCAAAACTGATTTTAGACTGAATAGCCTTCAAAATTAAAGATGATAGGCCCAAGCAAAAAGTCAGCATTTTAGCTTCCTTCAAGACTAACGGCCAAAACACTAGTTTATCCCAGATCCTTCGATGCAAATGCAATTTCAGATAAGCCACCATTTTGAGCATTATCTATCAACTGAAACTTGATTTAGATCACTCTTTAGTTGGACCAACTTGGTTTCTACTAGTTGACAGACAAAACTGAGTTCAGAGTAGCAATATTATAGCTTCTCAACCAAAGGTTCCTGATTATCTAACGAGAACTCTTGCACTACAAACTTGTTCTCTTCAAATTCTGGACAACAAAAAAAAAACAGATATTTAAGCATTAAAATTCAAAGCAAGATCTAAATGTGGGGTAGAAACCAACAAGAGAAATTGCAATGTTATTTTTATTTGACTCAAACATATAGATTACCAACCATTATTTGTCATGATAACTTGAATGGTAATTTGCAACCATTCACACAGTTTGAATAAACAAGAAAGTTTAATTAACTCAGACATCTGATTACAAGATAAGAGAGTTATTGAGAATTTTATGAAAATATGAACTCAGAGGTCACCAATCAAACAAATGGCACCGACTCAAGATATTCCAAACTCACAGAAGGCAATAAATTTTCCTATCAGTCAGAAACCAAGTATGCGTACCCAGAAGAAAAGGGAACAAAAATGAACTTAAGTTGAACTAAATGTATGAAGTACCTTGTAGCTAGCATCAATGTTATCTCATATCCGTATGAACTATTTGAAGAAAAGACCATAGAAGACTAATATTGAAGAACATTGTATACCTAGTAAAATTAGAATGTCTGCAAGTCAAATAACATTCAAATCACATGGGGCCATCAAAATGTCATGCCATGTTTTACCTATTTCAAAGGCCCTATGTTAAGACGTGCAAGAGGAATAACAACTGCTGCAGTTTGAGCATTGGAACATGTTTTACCTACCTCAATGTCGTTGATGTGGAATCAGTACAAAGAGATATAGCAATGCTGAAGTAAGAGAATTGAAGGAATATGTTTTACATGATTCAATTTTGCTGCTGTGGAGTCAATGACAGTAGGAATAGCAGTGGCTGAAGGTGACGACTCAGAGGAACTAGGATCAAAGAAGGGATACAGAGGAAATTCTCACATTGAAGTGGCAGTGAGGCAGAGTGAGAGTTGGAGGAGCTTTGAGCTCAGGAAGAAAAAGTAAAATCAGACCAAGAGTAGGAGGAAAGATATCCAGGAGGAGAATTGTAGCAGTTAGATATGGGTTTGGGAGGAAGAGTCAAGGAAGGTGGATAGGGTTTGGGGATGTAGTCATTGTCAGTGTTCAGGTATTTGGGAGGCAGGATTTTAGGAGTCACAAGAGTATACTCATCTTCTGCAATTTCAGATGGTTAATAACACAATTCCTAATCTGGATAAATGAGGAATCATGATGCCATGGAATAACTATTTCCGACTCATTTGTGTTGCCAAACAATGGAATAACTTCTCCACCAAAATTCGTCAAGAATGAATTAACTATACCAATGAACTAAAAAGAGCATAAATTTTTTGATATTTTCTCACAAAATCTTCTGAGATCCCAACTCCAAGAACTGGAAAGGGGGAAAACACAAAACAAGATCATGGCGATAGGCCAACTGGAGAGTAGTAGCTCAGCTCAAATAAGGACCTAGAAGCATAAAGAATATACCAACATACTAGAAGATATCAATTTCTGAACAGCTAGTTTGCTTGAAGAATAATATATTTGAGGAGACGAATCAGATATGACATAAAAAATAGGTAGTTCTGAGGATACACAGCACTGATGCTGAACATAAACATTATCATGCAAATATAAAACAGATGGAAACCATGAAACAACAGAACAACTTAGTCACTAAAATGAGAAGCTACAAGATTTATTCAAACATAAAGGTTCACACTAAAAAAATAAATTTTTGATTCGATGAAGATAAATAAAATTACCACTTGGTAAGGGAAATTTTACTAGTTTCAAAATATCTCAACAAACCAGTAGATGACAATGAATAGAAACAAAAAGTGATATTCTTAAGAAAATGATTCATCCAAAGAGTATAAAATGATAAATTTCATACAACAAATACTGATATGGTAACTTATCACTCTGATTAAGATTTGGATACATGCAGAAGACAGCAATATAACACTAGTACCTTTGCTAACAATATGGTTTACATAGCCATACAAATAATAACCATCTGTTTAAAGATATCACTATCAATCAATAAGCTTCAATGTAGAATTTACATGCTTGAAAACTGATTTCTGATTAGCATCATACATGTCGAGGCAAATGAGGAATTTAAGAACACATAATTGCAGAACTATTTTTATGTTTAATTAGTGTGGAAGTGGTAGTAGGTAATGGCGGGGGTGATCGCCTACCACATCGGCCACCTAGGCAGTGCCAAGGCGATTGAATTTTTTTTACTATTTTTTATACATAATATTATAAAAATTATTATTCTTAATAATATTTACTTTTAATAAAATATATTAATTAAATATTTAATCAAAATATTAATATATATGTATATTAAATTAATAAGATTTTAATTAAGGCTATTTAAATTATCTCAATCATAGTTAGGAGTTGTTTCGGTGAGGCAACAAGTCTAACACATCTTTGACCTCGAGCGACGCGTCCGGCCAGTCACCAGGCTCGGTCGATGCTTCTGGCCAGTCATAGGGCTCGAATGACGTGTCTGAGTTCACGCGATGCAATCAGACTCATCGCTGGCCCAAGTGAAGCATCCGGACGCGTCACGCTGTCGAAATGCCAGCGGCCGCGGCGGAAGGAGGTGAGTAACCGCCTAAAAAATCGCCCCGCCTCATACACCATTTAGAACAATGTGTTTAATTGGGAATGACAGCCTTAAAATGTCATTTCTTAATTAACCCCACCACATAACCTAGGAATTTGAACCACATTAAAAAGCATTATGATCACATTAATTGTCTTTTTTTTAGTTTTTCCGCTACATATCATGGATATTAATTGCTAACGGATTTTTTTATACAATTATACGTTGCATTTGCAAGAGCAAATGAAAAGAATATTTATTTCCAAATTATGTCTATTCACCCTGTCTAGCTGCATCAATCCTGACAAAAAAAAAATCATTGAAATAACTTAACACTTGACATCTTTAGCTTATTCCTCATATTTAAGCGCTTATTCACTATCACACAGGAATCATGAATTAGAATTTCTGCACAATCATATGTTATTCACCACTTTATTACTTTAACCTATGTAGATAAAAAGACAGGTGTGAGCACTTCCAATATGATTAAATAGCTAAACAATTAAGATATATTTCGAATACATAGAACTATTACTCACCATTTGTGTGCTTATGAAATCATAACCACAAGTTGTTAAATATGTTCAACTAGAATCACAAGTTGCATATAACCATAACAATCACAATAAGAAGGGTAACAAACAATCAAGTAAGAATTATTAATACAAAAATAAGGAACTTAGATAGATTCCATGAATGAGTCAATAATCTACCTAGTATCTGCTCCTTGAAAATTTAAAGTCATACCAGATAACTAGAATTTTAGCAACATATAAAGATATGGGGCATTCCGTCATTGGGGCCCTCAACTTGGTGACTTGTGCTCTCATCTTGCATTGAATCCCTTCTACCTCTTGATAATTCTTTACAAGGTAGGTGCTTAGTTGCATTCTCAAGCACTATTTAGTCCTAAGTTCCCATCATGTTCTCATCACTCTCAACTCTAGTGAAATCTCACCTCGGCCTATAGAGGTTCTAGGGTATCTCGTGGTTATCAATTCTTACATTGTTTACCAAAAGCATGAAAATGAAGCCACACTAAGATTGAAAATGGCAACCACAAACATTAACATCTGTTTCACACTAGATGTAGTTTAAACCACAAAGTTTAACAATAAATGTAAGCTAGATTAATGAAGGATAGAAATCCACTGACTAAATTCTCCTTTCTTTGGCTTGCTGTAGGAGAGATTAGATGCTATGAATTGGTTATACAACCTTCAAGAACCAAAGAGCACAACAAGAGATGTGCATATAGCCTCTTTCTACTCACAAGTAAGCTCCAGATGCTTAGATATGATTAATGGGCTCAAGCCTTCAATGGAAGATTGTTTGGGTTAGAATATTGGTTGGAGAAGCAATACAATCATTGGAAATAAATCAGAAACAAGTTTTTGCCTCCATCAGAATGACTAGTTGTGTCATGGGAATATGAACCTTGATTTGAAATCTAATGTTATGTTAAGAAAAATGGTGGAAACTAATTACCGATGCCAAATACAACTTGCCACATACTGTTGGAGCAATCGTTGGGACCCAAGGTTTTGATGTTTGAGCAAAGTTTAAGTTATGATTTGCATTGTGTATTGATACGCATATGGAGTGTGCAGGTGCAGGTGGAGGAAAGTCCAAGTGGAGGATTGGCTGTGTAAGTCCAAGTATGTAGCAACGTAAGTACAATTGTAGGCTTGGCATGTGAAGTCCAGGAGCGTAACTCTAACGATGGATGAGACTCTGCTTGATGACCTTAAGTACGGTGAAGGATGGTGCATCCAAGGGACCGTGGACGAGGCAGTGAAGACAAGGCCAAGGGAAGCATACTTCAAGGCATACGCAAAGGATGGCATGGAGACAAGTCATGGGCTTGTATGCATCCGAGGGATGGGAGCCAAAGGAAGATAGCTTGAAGGCAAGAGGTCAAGGCTGCAAAGAAGAGTCAAGAGAGTCGTGAGGACGAGTGCAATGAGGGATGTACTCGGGTATCATTCGACTGGAAATAAACTCAGGCAAAAACAGAAACTCACAGAAAGAACAATCGAGTGATCAACCGAGTGATCAGTCGCCTGCATCAGTCGACTGGTAATTAGCCATTGCTAGCCGTTTGAGTGTTCTGAACTAGCCGTTGAGTGTGCACCAGTCGACTGGTGCTTGGACCAGTCGACTGGTAACGGGCAGAACAACTGAGTGTGTTCAACAGACTCAGCTGTTGCCTATATAAACCAACCTTGTGTGCTTGGTTTAGGTTGACGAAATTGATTGTGGTCAGCAATCAATTGGTAGTCTCCAAAGCCGTAAGCACACGAGAGTCTTGGTCGTGTTGCTGAGAGGTTTCTCCACCGACAAGGAGGTTGTGCTTAGCCGAAGGTTGTCCGGGGAGTGATCCGCCGAAGGATCGTGATCTCGTCCACCTTACGAACACGCCGAGGAATAGGAGCCCTAATCTCCGAACCTCGTACATTGGACGTGTCACTTGTGGTTTGCTTCCTGTTTCTTTGTCTTTCGTACTTTCCTACGTATTTGTTTATTTTTGCTTGCGCTAATATGTGTAGGAAGATACAGATTGTATCATCCACGATCCAACAAGTGGTATCAGAGGTGCTCTCCGTCGGACTAATCGCCATGGAAGCAAGGAGGATGTGCTTGATCGAGCCTCAAAAGTATGGTGGTGGAAGCTTAGAGGACATCAAATTTTGGATGGTGA
>JBBPFQ011012762.1:0-10734 GCA_037974815.1 Kaempferia elegans | reverse complement strand
CTAAAATAATCTTCTTATATTGTGATAGTTAATATTCATAATTGTTATAACATAGGATTTATTAATCAGTATTAATTAGAAAATATTCATTAGAAAAAGCTATTATAATTGATCCTATAATTATTATAATATAATATTAACTATTTATGTTGAAGTAGCTATAATAACATAATGTTAATCATAATCTATAGTAGTGCTACAAATAAAATAAACATGCATGCATTGACATACTATTTTGATAATAAATATTCTTTCTTTTACTATTTTAACTAGTAAATGAAAACTATTGTACGTAGCAGACTCTCCGTCGTAAAAAAAATTAATTTAGTTTTTTATATCAGGTATTAAACTGATAAAAACTGATACTACACTTAATCTTAGCTAAAAGACGAGAAAGATGAGTTTTCTAATGTTACTAACCTAAGATATTTATAAAAAATTTTCTATTACGGTGTTGTTAATTCTAATAATATACTACAGATGAATCTCGAATTCTAGATAAAAGGATATTAACGTAATTTCATCATAGATTTCACTAAATTAATTAAAAAATAGTTAATATAAGATAAAAAAGATCTTTTAATTTTTTACCCAAAATTTAGTAACAATGCCTTATAAATTAAATTATTGAAAAAAAGGCAATTAAAAAAATTACACACACAGAATCACCAGCCAACGAAGAATAAACTTGACAATGTTTCAAAAGCCATAGCTGAATTAAAAATTACAATAGTTCTAAAGCCCTTTTTTTCTTTTTTTACATTTGATGGCCTCATCATCTAAACCCTAGTAGACAGAGCCTGTCACCATGTTTTGAACTCCTACAGTATCCAAATATACACGTTTTTAAGTATGGAAAATTTGGCATTCAAACAAAGCCTCAAGCTCAACCTGTTTTTTTTATTATTTAGAGTGGAAAAAGAAAAATTAGAAAGCTGGTGAAGCTACTCTCGTTAACTGTACAGAATTTCAATTTCATCATCGATTCCATTCGACTGAGATCTCTCCTAAGCAGCATACGACGACGAAGACAGTGCTCCGATGTGCTTTTCTGTAAAGAGAACGATCAGCTCAGTCATAGAGAGAATCAAGATGTTGAATGTATTACATGAGCAATTACCTCCTGTCGCGACTAACTTCTCGACCCGTGCAACGATGTGCTTGCCGTATGTATACCTCTTCAAACCATTCTGGTGAACTTTGATGCGTTGGAGTATAAATTCGCGATTTTTATCATCGCATGTCTCAAGAACCTTTTGTACGACATAGTTACCGAATTGATCCTTCATCATAGCCTGCATGCCAATGAGAATTGCAACAGGGTTTAGTCTTTACACAATTATATCCTTAGAATGTAGAAAATGCATCATCAGTGAGTACCTGCAGAGGTTCATTTTCGTCGGTGGAACCAAGAATCTCATTTATTAAGATTTGACGTTCCTTGGGGGTGCCAAATGTCAGACACTTTTCGACGACATTGGAAGCGTATTTTTGCTGGCTCATTTTAACTATCTGTCCGGCAAGTTTGCTGATTATATCAGTTCGCTCTTCTGGTTTACCATATTGCAGAACATGCTATCGACAAATAAATCAATAAGGTCAGTAGGCATGGCAAATGCATATCTAGTTTAATTATGCCCGAGAGCACATCGAGAAAAAACACAAGAAAAAGAGTTAAATGATACTAGAAACGTACGATAACCTACTTGAATAACATAATTGCCATACTGGTCTTGTGCCAAATTACAGACAGATTCCATGATCTCCTCCATCATAATACTCTGAACTTCTTGATCATTGCAGTGTTCTAATACCCTCTGCGAGCATCAAAATGAAGTCATAAGTTGGCGTGCTAGATTGCAGTTTGGGCAATTGATTCCAGATGCCGTTGTATGAGGAGTTCATACCTGAATTACCCGACAACCATATGGGTGAGTGGAAAGGGCCACAACATGACCGAAGAAGGCTTCTATGATAAATTGAATGTTTTCTTGAGGAATACATTCGATGCATTTCTGGATTACATGGTTTCCATTCTGATCGCGAACACATTTCATAACATGTCCATTAAGCTCCAGCACCATTTGAGCCTTCTGCTCTATATCAACTACTTCCAGAGCCTGCAAAATAACACAAATGTATGAGAACAATTCAAGCAAAGGAGACAACAATCCGTATTGCTTCCCAGTTTTAGATTGTACAATTGGCAAGCAGCTAGCCGGCTGGCTCATGATGATTAAGAACATCCATGACCTGGAATATATAACTTGCTACCTGTATGGCTTGGTTCATAATAACTAACACATTAAATTGCTAAATCATTCTGGATATTAAGGACGATAGAGGGCAGGTTACTATGGCAAACAATTTTTTTTTTTATTATTATTAAGCATTCTACTTTGCATCAAATACTATAAGCAAAACTTCCTAGGTTATTACAGATGCACAAGAGTGGAACCATATTATTAACTCAAACCTTCCCTTAATTATTGATGAATCAGAGAACGATAAGAGTAATTGTTAAATTTGGAAAAACCTGATTATTGATACCCTCATAACCAGAAATATTGTTATGCACATTATTTGGTCCATCTCTTATACACTCACTGTAAACATGGTGGGAAATTTCTATACTCATCGACTAAACTTATATGAGCATTAAATATGGATACCTGACAAAATCTAGAGGAGATTTGTTTCAGTTGCCTATCATATTATTCAGTCTCCACTTTATGATTGAATCTTGGATCATGTGTAGACTTTGCTATGTTTGTGATTGAATCTCGTACTTTTGTGTCTGTTCAAATTTGGTGCTTCAGCAACGTCCATATTATGAGTCTAGTTACTGAATGGTCAGTTAATTGAATCGAGCAAGTTTATATTATCGGCAATGTTGTCAATTCAAAAGTTTTATTTAAGGTGTTCCCAACATATCCTAATAATTAGAGACTTTCCTTATAGCTCTTTGTACAGAAATATTTGTTACAGATGACATGGCATTGTCTGAAAGGCGAAATATTCATGTTATGTATTGGAAAATAGGCAACGGAGAACATCCACCAATGGGAAATTCAACTTGGTCCTCCAATTGCTAAAGCACTAACGAACCAAAAAACAAACAGAGAAAAAAAGGTATAGACGAACCTTTTGAATTACTCTACAACCATACATTTGAAGACTGAGACGCAGAACACAACCGATCAGTTGAATTGCAAGTTCCTTTCTCTGAATTTCGGTACCATGCTCGAAGAACTGCCATGTGAGAAGCAATTATAGAAGTGAGAACCATTTTTAACAGTTAATAGGAATAAAGAAAAACATACTTTTTGAATGACATAATTGCCAAAAACATCAGTCATCAAAGTATGCGCGCTAGAGATTATTTCAGGAAAGACCAAGTTCTTGTCTTCAATTGAGGCAGTTTCAAGTTTCTGCTGAATGAAACGACTTCCAAGGTGATCCTTACTAGAAACACACACAAACAAAATGTTAGTAATCAAATCAAAACTATGTTCATCAAAGAACATACAGAAAACTAGGAAAGAACACCTGAACTCCACAGCATGACCAACTATATCTGAAAGTTCAAATAATCTGGTTTTGTTGCTCTTGAATTCTAGTAACGAAGACGAAGAGTAACCTTCTCCAACTGCACTGTTCTCTGGGAACCATGAAACGTGGGATGCTCCAGTTTGACTTCGAGCTGTGGACAGCATTTGGCATAAGCGCCCATTTTGTCTAATTGGACTTACAGAGTTCAAGAGAGTGTGGGTGGCAGATGATATTTTACTTGCTGGATATGGCAGGCCCACACCAAAACCATGATTTCCATATAAACCATTATCTAAACCATTAAACTTGCCGAGGTGAGGTACACCATATCTGCCGTTCTGATTCATAAGTACACTTCCCAGATATGCATTCTGATACTCAGGCAAATCCACGTGTGATGGACCAAGAAATTTTCCTCCCAAAGAAGGGCTCAAGTAGCCAGCAGCATGTACTGGATCTGCATTGTCCAATGGATAGTGCCCTCCCACTGACTCCATGGATTGGTGATGATAACCAGATTTCAACTGGTTATGGATTGTAGTAGATTGCCCTTCTGGACCATGTCAGTAATGCCAATGCATTAGGATAACCCATAGGAGAAAAGGGGAGGAAGAAGGGGAACTATTTGATGCACGCATATGAATGTGAATGGAATATCTTATAAAAAAATTATTTGCATATTTGTTATATACAAGAACAGATTAAATATACTATTTGAGTGGGTAAAAATGAATAAATAATAAATAAATAATAGGGAGAAGATGTCAAGCGAATTAATGTCAGGTTCTCCATGATTTCCAGCATGTTATTGACTTCAATTTGACAAAATCAAGAGCTTATCGAAAACTATGTTGACTATCAATCCAATTAACTGGCCTTAGCAATGGGAAATCACTGATAAGTTGATTGACATCTAGATCATTAGATGCTAGCTCTGACAAATTCAAAATTACAGTTGTACCAGATTAATTAGACATACCATTTTGTCCAATAAGTCGATCTAGTGGATTTATTAATGTGGCGGAATCTGATTTGTGTAGCCGGTGACTAGTAACTGCTTGGTTGTGCTTAGACAGGTTCAAATTCAAAATAGCTGCAGCAATATCATCGGAATTGCCAATTGTAGATGAAAAGCCACGTATGTGACTTGATCTAATGCCATTGTGTATATCACCATCCTCATTTCTCACTCTGACAGGTGGGAGGGAGGGGCTTGGCAACCTTTGAATCAATAAAGGATTAGTATCTGTATTTCTGCCAAGAGGAGGTTCCTCTGCTGCTTCACCAGAGGAACCAACACTTCTCACCCTAACAAGGCTGGGTGAAGATGTCCTGAATTGCAGACCATTTAAAACTTTTGATTCATCAAGATTTGCCAGCATGGCATCAAAGAGTCTTCCAGAATCAGCATTTTCATATGCATTGCGCCTGACTGGGTGTGAAATATGTCCAGCAACAGGAGTTGGATGAATGAGTTCTTCCTGGACAAAAAGGAGTATGCAAAGGTAAGGAATTAAATTCTTGCATCAAACAATAATCATGCATCCATAGCATAGGTGAAATGAAAGTGCTACAGGGAAGAAAAATCATAACTGGAAGTACATTGAATTTAAAAAAAAAGGAATAACTAACAAGATGAAAATTTAGGTGCCTATTCAAGCACTTGTTTGTAATTTTGATTATTGAATCTTAAACAAAAATAAAAAAGTTCACAGGTGGAAGTTTCAACGTAACCTAGAAGATAAGTGGTGTTGAGTGGGGAGAAGAGTGGTCGACTCATACAGGAACTACAGCAGTAGATTAGCAGATCTAGGCATGTAGTGAAATGGAGGAAGGGCATAAGATTAAAATGATGAACAAATGACAACAGCATAATTACAGAAAGATAGTTATGGAAGGAGACTACTGGCTGATGCAAAAGTGGTGGATGAAGTTAATAGAGGAAAGAGAGGAGAGACAAAGAACAAACAAAATAAATCCATAAAAGCTAATTGGTAAACTAGATGAGGTACCTTTTAACATAAAGTAATACATTATGAGCCCACTAACTCCACTACATGTCACAGACATTACTAATAAATCCACTGCGACCACTGAGTAAAGACACTCGTAAATACTTGATTACTTAAAAATAACTCTGCTGATTAGCTAAGTTTCTACTACATCAATAGCCTATGTGACATGATTCACAGTACAAGGTAGCTTGCATGTAAAACTCCACAATACATCAATTAAAGAGAAATCAAGAAAAAAAAAACACCATGGAGTACCTGGCAGTCAAATAGATGTGCCGAACTCATAGGGGAAATGCACCAATAAAGCTCTAGATATGCAAGTAACAGTCTAATAGTTTCCCTTCCAAGTCAAAAGAACAAATTCTTGGTCATTAAAAAAAATCTTCACAAAAGGTTCAGCAAAACATTCCACAATATGGAACCACAAACAGCTAACAATGAAATTTCTAGGATGATACGTGAATGAGCAAAAAATAGGCTAGAAAGAAGTTCTTTTTCACTCTTGTTTCGTATGAAACAATGTCACAGGGATGTACATGCTTGAACATGAGAATATTTTCACAGTTTATCTAATTTACTTAATGACTTTAGCATCTATTTCATTTGATAAAGTTGTCTTGATTTAAGATAGTGATTCAATCAAGGGTAACTAAATAACACCAACAGTTTGGTATGCCATAGAATGTTAACGTGATTTATAAATTAAGGGTGATGCTGAAGGAATGTCACAAGTTTGAAAATGAGGCGAACAGTTTTTCTAGTTTCATCTTCTTTGATGACTTTCACATATCTTTGTTCATAGCAGTGTTTTCAATACAGGTATGTATCATAATAGTTTAGGATATCGGATGGTAGAATGACTTGTCATTTAATCAGTGTTGGTCATATGTTGCCTTGTTTGGTATGTCAAACATAGTCAACGATGCTTGCAAAATTAAAGATATCCAGGAATGCACATAGTATGTACAGATTTCTGAAGAGGTAGTCTACAATCACAATCCTATCGACGGTGATCAAGATCCATCCACTTTGTTGAAGTTATGGGAAGTTTGAATGTGAAAATGAAAACAGTGTGCCTTGGAGAAACCATATATACAATTCTTTTGGATTCTTCCACCTCATAAGACAGTGGTAGACAGAAGATTTCGAGTACAATTTAGCAGTCACCTAATTGTTTAAAGTATCTTATCCTCTGATTGTTTTGTTTATTTATTTATTTGCAGATTTCAAGTACAGAATAATGAATTGCTGGGAAAATTGAGTTCTAGTACACTTGTTTTTCAAAATTCTACGACTTTCAAGTAAAAAAAAAACTGTCATATCAAGAGGTACAGTTCATCTATTTGAGTATAATTGGCAGATCCTAGTTCATGAGATTCGAAGTTTCATCTATAGAACACAATATATTATAAAAGAAAATTTATGTAGTGAGATACAATTAGAGATTTAACTCACATATATGCCGTTTATAAATTGTGAAGTTGAGCTCTCAATACTACCTTTACAGGGTCCAACATTTGATTCATTAACATATTGTTTTGTATGGACTCTTGTATTCCCAGACAAAGGCCCATACTTCCTAGAAACTTTTTGCTATACATAGACACTTGAAAATTGCAAAAAGGAAAGAAAAAGAAAGAAAGAACAACAACAACAGCAGCAGCAATGGCATATTACTTGTAAATCTTTACCATTTGTGAAGAATTTGTTAAAAGAATCTATTTTAAACTTTAACAAGTTGGATTTGTTCTTATGATCTGATTGTGTTATGATCATCTTTACTCTCTTAAATGTATTTGTTTCTTTTAACTAGACAAGTTGAATTTTTTGTATTCAAACTTCAATTGGCACAGATTACTTTTCTAATGGTTCTCTATGAAATTGTATCATATGTTCATCCTTAGTTTTAGTGGGATAAGGCTTGATTGATGTTGTCGCTCATCCTTAGTTTTATTAAAACCTCTTTTTTCTCTGGTTTTCTTCTTGCAAAGTAAACTTCAAAAGATTACTGCCATGGACTTCTTATATTTCTCCCTCAATCTTATACTCATTTTTTTGGGTAGTCATTAATCATATAAAATTTATAGTCCTTGATATAGACACAACAACAAAACTGGCAGATTGGTCATGGATCTTGAATAATTGCAGACCAGAACTTGATGCTCATGCTACAAAAGTGGCCTGAGCTAGAGCATGCCACAAACTATAATACTTGTTCTTTATTGATTATCCGGAAAACTAAGTCCCATATTACTGTGTGTTTTATTATTATGTGAAGCTTTTCTTAAAAAAAAAAAAGTGTAATAGCTTCTCGGATTCGCGGTAATGATCAAGTTACAAATACAACTGAGAATAGTCTAAGCAATACAAATACAAACAAACTAACAACGCCATTGAAACATGACCATGGATGCCTAAGGCATCCAATCAACTACTTATATTAGTGGCAATTATAGAACGGATTCTTGCTGAATATGCCGGATGGACGACAAATTGAACAAATATGAAATTAACAGGGGAAGAATGGGTTCAGAGAAGTCAAGTTACCTGTATCACACCAGCAAAACTTTTCCTTCTTGCAGCGAGTCCAACATCCTGCAAACCTATAAGACCATCAGTATTCAGATCGTGCCACTCTCCCGACTCCCTATTGTAGTGATTCTTTGGCTGCAATAATCCATTGGGCCTCGGCATCTCCACTTGTCCATCGTGCTTTGGAAAGCTTGGCAGTGGTGAAAAGGGTGAGCTACCGCCAACTTCAGTCTCAGCAAATTCTTTTCTACCACGATGATCGCCAATTCCTCCAAACAAGGATGCCCCTGAATGAAGCCTCTGTCTTGCACGCCAATCTTCCTTTGATATCGCCGGGGGAGGCAATCTCGGATTTGATTTCGCATAGGAATAGTAGTAAGCCAAGTAGGCCGGGTGTGCCCTCATCTCCTCTTCCGAGGGCGTAGTCGCATTGTTACGACGGTGGAAACCAGGAGGCTCGGTAAGGCCAGAAGGCCCGTAAAGGCTCTTGAGGGCGTTTACTGATTCATGGATGGTGGGCGGCGCACTGCCGCTCCGGCAAATATTGAGCTCATCCGGATCGAGATCAAATAAGTTTCTACTCTGCTGCTGTTCCCAACGCAATGCCTCGATGTCCCTCTCGTAATCGTCGTCCAAGCTCCCACTCGAAGGGGCTACAGGCGCAATCTTCACAGGGCTCCACGTCGACATCTCCAAAACCCCAGCTCCAAGAATTCCGCAGCGAGTGCTGGATCGTCAAAGGTGCAAAAAAGGTCGATACAAGACCCTCAAAATAAGCAAGAATCGTGAAATCCGACACACAAAAAAAAAACCCACCTTTATGAGATTCACCTCATTGGATCGATCTTAAACAGCGTCAATCGCAATTTTTACATACCAAAACACGAAATTGATGGAAACAGTCATTCCATATTGAATCGTAAACTAAAACCGGAGAGCTGATTCCGAACACAATCAAGGGGGAAAAAACAAAGATCAAAGTTATTCCCTTTCCTAATCGCCGCAGGCGAAGGATCAAATCCAAGAAGTATAACAGGAGGAAAAAAATACTAATTCTTTGAAATTCAAGAGAATTTGGATTAGAGAGAACTGCTAGGGAAAGCGAGGCGGCGCAATGGCGAAGAGGGGAAGAACAGGGAGGGAAAAAGAGGAGAACGTGGTTGGACGAGGCATTATAAATGGACGATCAGAACCGTCCGATCGAGCTCGGACGGCACACGATGCGTACAGCACCCCTCCATCCTCGCCATTATGCTGATGGTGCAATCTCAGCCGTCCAGTCGGCAATAAGATTCTTGACCCGGTGAAGTAAGAGATAGATGGGATCCCCTGTCCAAAAACATACTGTGCATTCGTGACTTAGTTTTATTTTTAACGACACAAAAGGAAATGAAATTTGAGTATTAAAAATAATAGTAGGACACAGTCCACAGATATATAATATTTTTTGGACAAAGAAGCTCAATCTCGTTAGTCGGATCCTCTATCCTAATATTATCGTGTCTCAGCGTTGATAATGATCCATATTACATATCAAGAATGTTGTACATATCACAAGAATATTACATATATTTCGAAGATGTCTAAATCGTCCGATCTACATTGGAAAAAAAAACACGGTAATATTGAATAGAGGATCTGATTTAGAACTTTGGAAGGTTAAAGTTTTTTTTCTTTTTCTTTTTGTGTATTGATAACTCTTCTTTTAATTATGTGATGCTCCATGTGTTAGTTTTTAAATAAATTAATAAAATTTTAGCTTGACTTGCTTAAATTATTTAACCAAACGTGCTAACTCAACGGACTCATTCAAATTGACGGCTCTAATAAACCTTTTTAAAAATATCTCATACGCTTCTTCCCTCAAGACATTCAAAGCTTCCTGACTTCCCTAATTAGTCGGGTATCTTGAGTCTCTCGGCCTTTGAGACTCCACGACTCTCTTAAGAATTGGAGTAAAAGGAAAAAGCCTCCCAATCCTAATTATTTTAGGAAAAATATGAAAAGGTCTAGGTTTTCTTCATAAAAGAGGATCTCTCGTAATCACCGAGGACAAGCTTGTGAATTTGGGCTCGGTCTCGGCTCAGAAAATCAAATTAAAATGAAACACGCATGCACAAATATTGAAATTCGAACCTTCAACAACGAGGAGACTTAACAAAATCTCTCTAGCCACAAAAACTTCCACAATTTATTATTAATGTTTAAGTATATTATTTTAAATAATATAATATTAAATTCTCTCACTCAATAAAGATCGACAAGCCCTTGAGTTAGTTATAAATGGGCTCGAGCTCAACTTGAATGTTAAATGAGCCGGCTCGAACTTAGCTCGAGCTCGGTCAACTCTGAGCGGCTCGATTTATTTAAACCCCCATGTTTAAGTGGATTATCTAGCCAGTACATCGGTAAATCATCATCACAAATTCAGACGTAGACATTCATGGGCAAAATCATAAAACAAACTAAAATTACCTCCAAAATTAAAAACACACAACTAGAAAAACAATTTTAAAACAAAGTCAAAAGTGATTATAACACACTAATCATGTCGAAAATCCTTTTTTTTTTTTTTTTTTTTGTTTTTGCTTTCTAAATCAATTTGAAGGGTGAGTGCAGCAATCAATTAGGCTAA
>JBBPFQ011012548.1:0-10736 GCA_037974815.1 Kaempferia elegans | reverse complement strand
TTTATTTAGCATGTTGATAAAAGTTTTATTAATGAACATAATTCACAAACATTATTCACAAACTATATTAACGAATATTAACGAGCTAAAGGGCGGAGCCACATTAGAGCCACCCGAATGATATCTCGAGGGCCCATGAGTTTGGAAAGGAGTATAAATGAAAATTGTAAGAGATAGCACAAGAGAATTTGGTTAATCATGTGAATTTAACCCGGGGCTTCCCAAATGCTTATATTTTTTATTAGCCCAGGGTTATCAACCTGGGTAGATTAGTGATTCTGGCTTTGCCATTGCCAAGCTAAACATATATCTATTTAAGTTTATGTATTTAATTACTTAATCTTATATATTAAATAAATATAGATAAGCTCTCACTAAAATGAACACGACGGTTGGGTACATTTACCGTCAAGTGAAAGTTGCGTAATAGATTCGTACATTCGCTTTTAGAAGCCTCTAATAAACCGTAAAATGACAAATTCTAAAAATCTAGAAACACTGAACCATCTGTAGCCGCGCGTCGCGTCCGCGTGCATCGGGCGCAGTCAGCAGATCTACGAGATGGACGGTGCCCACGGCGCCACGTCAGCGACAAAGAAACCGGTTAGAATAGAATCCCGTTAAAGATGATGGCCGAGGCAGTGGCGGCCGGGCCCACCGCCACCCTGCGCCGCCGGCCCGCCGCGAGAAAAGGGGGCAAGAGGAAGCTTGGAAGACACTCCTTCGTATCTTCCTGTCGATCGCGTCTTCTGAATTTTTTTCGTCGTCCGATTCAGCCTTCGATCCGAAGGGTCTTCAGTAAGCTCAGCACATCGAGTCGCTCTCTTTGGATTTTCTTCGTCTTGTTGATATTTCACCTGGAAGTTGTTTTGTCGCTTTCTTTCTTGCACTGTTGTTTCCGATAATGCTTGTCGCGTTTCACTGTGGAGAATGGGATTCTAGCGGTTGGATTGTTCTGAAATATTGTTTCATTCCATGTTTCGTTTGTTGATCTCGATCGATCGCCTTTAGAAAAATTAGGGTTTGTTCTTTTCTGTTATAGTCTGTGATTTTTTTTCTGTTCGATTGTGATCTCTACGTTCATGCCTTCATAGTCTAGGATGCAATTGGCGGACAAAAGACGCGTCTTTCCATCATCTCGGGCGATTATTTATCGATTTCTCTTCTTTTAGGGCTGCTTGAGATAGGTTTTCGCTGGATGAGCGTCAGGATTCGTGACGCCAGTTTGTTCTTAGTGAGTTACTGCTAAAGGTGGAGTTCAGTTGCAATCTTCCTACGGTGCTGGTCTTTTCTTCCCAAGTGATTGTGTTCACGACCTAGGTACTGTGAGTTCTATGTCAGGACCACGCTACTCTGGTCTCGGACCAGCTTCCGGTGATATCAACCAGATGATCAAAAGCACGGGAAACATCTCTGGTCCTAGTGTAGGTGCAAGCTCTCTCGTCACAGATGCCAACTCGGCATTCTCCGGTGTTTCTCAGTTGCAAAGAAGCACAAGCTTCAATAACGAGTCATATATGCGGCTTCCTGCTTCTCCCATGTCTTTCTCCTCGAATATATCAGGTTCTTCTGCGATGGATGGGTGCTCTATAGTGCAGCAGAGCTCTCTCCAAGAACAGGCGCAAAGGCAAGGTCTGTCGACAGCGACATCTCAGCTAATAAAGCGAGAGCCACCCAGTGCTTCAATGAATGCCCAAAAGAGAGCACGGCTTGATGGAATGGATGATGATGCCCTTCAGCAGCAGTTAATCCAACAATTTTTACAGAGAAATGAGTCCATGCAGTCACCGCAAGGCCTGCAAAGCCAGCAGCTGCAGGCCATTTTCCAAGAGCAGAGACTTATGCAGCAGCAGCAGATGATGCACTCACTTTCTCATATGCAAAGGCATCCTATCACCCTACAGCAACAGCAGCTGCATCACCTTATGAAACCGAATCTTCACCCGACTAATTCGTTCAAACAGCCTCTTCCCCTTAATACTGGGATATGTTTTCGCAGGCTTATGCAATATTTGTATCACCTACGACATCGACCTGCTGTAAGTTCATTTTTTCGCATGCACATTGCGTTAATTTCACTATGTCTGCCCTTACACATTTTTTAGCATATGATGAAATGACCTAAGAATGACAACTATTGTAGGATAACTCTATATTATACTGGAGGAAATTTGTGACTGAGTACTTTGCACCACGGGCTAGGAAAAGGTGGTGTTTATCCTTGTGTGATAACACGGGCAACCACACATTTGGTGTTTTCCCGCAGTTGGCTGTGGTAAGCATTTTTCTATGTTCGATGTTTCTTCAACTCGATGCATGTTGCTTGATATATTTATTAATGTGATGACTAAATAAATGTTGCTTGTGCATATTTGGCTTTTGCAGGATGGATGGCAGTGTGATGTTTGTGGTTCGAAATCTGGAAAAGGATTTGGTTAGTACTCCTCTATTGTTATTAGTTAGGATAAATTTTCTTTTTTAAATGCTCTTATCTATGATATGTTAATTTGTAATTGAAGTTTATATTCATTTTAATTGGGGAAAAATTATATTGGATTATTTCTCAAAAAAAATACGAAACTATGGTGTTTTTTGTATGTTCCATAAGAGGACATTCAATTGTATATTTTCATGCCTAGGAATCATAAGAAAAAAAGTGAGAATTTCTGCTGAATGAATGGACAATTTTCTCCTTACATAGCAGGTATCGTATTAATAATTTGCCATGAAATGGAACTCACTGAAACTTAAAAACATCGACTAACCTGATACTTATTTGAATTTGGCACGAGATTAATGGACAAATTCTCCTTACACAGCAAGTTTCTATCAAATTTTCGTATTGTACCTGTCAAGCGTGAATACCATGTTTTTACTCTCATTGGAGATAGTTATTATACTATTTTATTGTTTGGAATTATCAATCTTAGCTTCTGTTTGACATCATTTCTTTATAAGGATTTGATCAATTTATCCACCATGATGGCATGTTAATTATGTTAATGATAAACAGGATTTTCTTATACTGTGCTTTAGAACTCATGTTGGGTTTTTGCCTTCTTAAAAATCTTGCTCCTACTTGAGCATAACGAGCATGCATTCGTATGCATTCCTGTTCAAGCCAGCTCTCTCGAATTTTTTGTGCTGCTTTGTGATGAGTTCCTCGAGGGCCTAGTAAAGTCTTGATTCAAAAGTTGACAATGTAGTGGCTTTTTTTTTTGCACATCTATAGATTGATCCCATGATTGATTGGACATTCACACATTCACCTTTATTGTATATCAGGCAGAGGCATGATATCATTCTACATGTTATTTTCTTAATTCAAATTTCAAACCAGTTAAACAATGCAATGCAATTCCTAGAATTGCTCTTGGTCCTTGTTAATGTATGCAAATTTACTTATCTGAAGATGATTTTCAGAAAATGTGTAACAATCTTTCAACTTTTTTTTTTGTTTACAAATTTGTTATATATTTGGTAATATTTCTGTACATATTTTTGAGGATGTCTATCTCTAAGTTTTTTTATAGATTTTTCCAAGTCCATATACTCTGGCTTGCTAAGTTGCTTCCAAATATATGCTTCGTGTTCTTTGACAGAGGCCACTTTTGAAGTACTTCCTCGTCTTTTTCAAATTAAATGCGACCATGGTGTTGTGGATGAAAATCTATTTCTTGACATGCCACATGAGTGCCGGCTATCTTCAGGAATTATGGTATTGAAGTATGAAAGAGCTGTTCATGAAAATATTTTTGAACATCTACGTACTGTTCATGAGGGACAACTGCAGATAATATTTACCCCAGAACTGAAGGTTTTATATTCAATGAACTTGAGAGAGTGCCTATTTCATACTACATTCACTTTTCACTTTGGAGTTATACATTTTTTGTTTATCCTTCAGATTCTATCCTGGGAGTTTTGTGCACGACGGCATGAAGAGTTTATTCCTCGTAGATTGGTAGCACCTCAGGTATTTGGTCTATTTTTGACATTTTTTTTTTTTTTCAAAATGCATCTAAATATGTCTAGAGATGATAAAACCAAAGGCCCTATTTAGTGTTTGCATGGCAGGGAAAAAGGGATAATGATTAGATGAGGGAAAAAATGTAAGGAGAAAAAAATCTCTCCTAACACAGATAAATAGGACATAGGGGAGAGAAGAAATCAATAATAGTTGTTTAGTTGGCACATGCCAATCATTCAAGCTATTGGTCAGCAAATGCAGGGAGGCAAGCAATCTTTCACAAACACTTAATTTTGACTATTTGGAGAGTAAGAAAGAAAGTAGAGAGAAAAACTGTGCGATTATCTTCTCTATTTTCCCCCTCCATTCTCTCTCCAGGAAAGCAGGAAAAGAACCACTAGAGCCAACTTTCTCTTCTCCCGATTTCTTGATTTTCTTCCCATGTAAATAGGCCCTAATGAAAGGATACTATTTATGCCTTAATGCTCGACTTCAGTAGGATTTCTCCAAGTTATGTTTTCACTGCCCCAAACTTATAGAGCACAATTTCAGATTATTGTCATCAGATTTAGCTATGTAACAAGATAATGCAGCTACTTATATGAACATATTGGAGATTTTTATTTTGTTGTAGCTGAGATCGTGTTGGGCTAATTGACAGTATCCTCATTTTGGTCATGATCAGTCTTGAAAACCACCCAATCCTGCCCTATTTCTCTCTGAATGCTTTAAAACTCATTTAATCCATATTGTTTGCCAAGGGCTGTTTTGGTATTTCCACCTTGTCTATTTGGTTCTGGTCTTCGTTTGATGAAATAATCACGTTAGGTTAATTATTGGGCTGTTTAATGCTTCTCTCTAGTGTTAGCTTAATCACTGGCAGATGGATGCTGTGGCTCCTCATCCATTTTTTCTTCAACAGTTTTGACTGCTCACATTCCAAACCCAACTGCATGCTCAGTGCTCAGCTCCTCTCTACATCTGTTGTCTCACATTTTATTGGATAATTCTCCCACTACTATCCTTGGCATTTCCCATGATTTTCTTGTGCTAATTTGGCTGCTTCAACATTATGTATGTTCCCGCAGTTTGCTCTCTTATTTTGTGGGCATGCTCAGATGGCTACTAGCTACACTTTTTTGGCTTTGATTAGTCTTTTGTATAACTCTTGTCAAAATGATTACTATTTATTTGGTCTATCTGATATTCCCTGATTTATTCTAGCTATATATTTCACACACCGTTAGAAATCTAGGTTCATCGTATCATTGGGGCATACATAAACACCTAGCATTGGAGGGGTCATGCAAAAGTGATATCTTGCATGTGAAGAAAACAATAAAAGGGACTTGCATGAAATATGACATTCATGAGCAAAAAATACCTAAATTTGTCTTGATTTTTCAAAGGTCTTTCGCTTATGCTTGTATTTGAATTATTAGTATTGGATTTTAATCAGGTGCTTTAAATGAAATAATTTGTTCAGGTTAATCAAGTTCTGCAAGTTGCTCAAAAATATCGAACAGCTGTAACTGAAAATAGTAGTGCCGGAATTTCACATCAAGATTTACAGTCCAGCTGCAATATGTAAGCCAAATTTTTCATGCATGAAGTTTTTCTGGGCCTTGTGCTAAAATTCTGTGTTTGACCAGCTAGCATTAAATTGACATTTAAATAATGATATCTATGATTAATGATGAGAAATCTCTATGCTAATTAATTAGAGTTAATTGTCTAATGATTGTATTATTCATGGTTCTAGCCTAGATATTTATAGACATTGATCCTAGACTGAACTGCTATGGATGGGTTTGAACGGTATTGACATGCTAGTTTTAACCAAAATTGTATTAGTGCCAGGGAAAATAAGACCAATGCTACTGAAATTAAGCCACCATGCTACTTGATGCTTACAAGAGTCTGTATCCAAATTGGACACTACGATATCTACTGATGCTATAAGTTTGCACTCCAATGCTTATATGATTAATTAGGACATCAGTTGAATCATGTAACAAGACTTTTTGTTCGCTAGAAATGAATCTCTAGTCAATTAATAATGCTTAGTTGACTGAATAATCATTCACCAAAATAGAACCATTTTGTTTGTGAGCAGGAATCAACTTCTTAGTTGACTCAACATATTAGTCAAATGCATGTGACCACTAGTTGACTAACATCAACTTTGACACAAACATCTGGTTATTGGTTGAATTTTTGCCTAAGTAGGAGATCTATCCAATGCCCAAAATACATTTAACCTATAGTCTCTCACAACTTGCACGCTAAGAGATCTTAATTCTAGGACTTCTTGTGTGCTATGTATCTAATCAACCTCGACTTAATTCCAGACCACTTGGATTATTATGTGCCAACACATGTTGGATTTTCCTTTTCCAGCAACCAAATGTTTGGTCATCTCGACCCACTTGGATTCCATTCATTGCTCCTGCACTTGAACTTTTTATCCATCTGCAATATCAATGCCAAGTATCTTTCACTTGCACACTTGAGACACACCATCATTAACAACAATGTGAACCTAATTTAAACCATATGGTCGAATTTGACCACTTGGGGTATGATTGCACCAACAATGATATCTAGTGGCAACAAAGTTATGCCTCGAATGCATGTCAAGAAGATAGGCTTCACATGCCCTTGATTTACTTCCTTGCCAGTTGTGTCCATCATATTTTCTGCTTTTGCATTGTTTCTATTGCTTTCTATAGGGTTGCGGTGCTGTTCAGATATTAGTTTCTAGTGATGCAATATATCTCTATCATCAGCTATTATAGAAACACAAACATAACTTACATATCTCCAAAGCAACAAAGATGAAGAACAAAGTAGAGAAAGACACAAAAAACAGGGGCTAAAGTTGAAGAAGAATCAATGTTTATGTACTTCAAAGTGTTACTGTACTCAGCCGCACAAATCAATTTCAGTTGTGTACTTGTCAAGCCTACATACCATTCAAAATGTTAAGTAAGCCATCAGGACACTTTTGATACACCATGAACTGCACAACAGATGCTTTGTTTATAGAGTGAAAAGTCTACATCATTCAAATAGAACCAATCCATATTTGTCTATTTAGGATTGACTTGCAACTAGTGAAAGATCTGGAATCACCAAGGCATATACACTTGGTTGGAATTTGCTAGGTTAGTTCGATAAAATATATAACCAATTCAGCAGGTTTTAATAAGTCACTGCTTTACTGCAAGGCTTTTCATAAATCACCTCAGTGTGGGATTGTTTCTCTGGAAGCTTGTGCCCTTGGCATGGTCAAATTGCCCTCACACACCTGATCAGCTGACATCAGGTTGCATAATGCATCAATCAGTTTCCATTCAACAGCTTTCCTCTCATGTTGAACTATGAAATTATAAGCTGTCCTAAATCCCATGTTAATTTGCTTGTTTGTTCAGCTAGAATTGTACTTTTTTTTTTAGCTTGGAAGGTGCGACTTTTCAAGTTCATAATATTCAGGTGCTAGGTGGCTGCTGATACATCCTCTTTCTTGTTGCCTTTGTCCTTTTTTTTCTTTCTTTTTTTCCCTATTCAGTACATTTTTCCCTGAGTTCCTATGAAATTAATGAATTGATTGTGGTAATTACTTGTTATGGTCCAGTGTTCTTTCATTGTGTGATGAGTCCATTGTATTCTGCTTATGCTAAACAAATCTGTCAACAGGTCCGTGTCACCTAATCCTCTCATTCTCGTTATAAAACTCAGGTCTTAATGCACATGTTGTGGGTGGCATACACCATTTTTTGTATGTGACTGTAGGATTTACTTCTTGTAAGATATTTTGAATGAAAACTTAAATTTGAAGACCATTATCTACTAAACCAAAGCAGCACCTGAATCTATAAACAATTAAGAGATTGTTTGAGGTTAACAGGTTCGAGTACTTGAAGCTGAATGGAACAGTTGTATGAATGAAATGAGTGAGAAGGTTACTATTATAAAGATGAAAAGGGGCAAATGTCAACTGTCGGCTAAAATGTTTGTTTTAAGGTTTTTTTTTTAAAAAAATTCATATCCAATGGTGTAAGGTTTTTTTTTTTAAATTCATATCCAATGATTAAAGAAACCATTAGGTTATGCATACGGATCCATGCCGGATGATATGCGGTTCTTGAAAGACCATAATGCTGGGCCTTGTCATTTTAGACAGTGAAATCCCAGTTCAGGTGCCTCTGGCTGAGTGGAACACAGATCATCGTAGAAGAAGTTGCTTTCTCAAAAAGTTTGATTTCTACATCAAGCATAGAGCTTGATGCTCAATATGTGATGTAAAATAATTACTGTTCATTAATATTCTCTTTAAATCATTTAGTCAGATTATCATCTATGCATTTTGATTTATTTTAATTATTTTCTTGGTAAACTATCTTGTCTGGTTGTGAAAGCTGCATTTAATATATGACACTTACGACAAAAGCATCTTTGATTAATCTTGTTATGATATTTCTGATTTATGAAAGCTTGATTACCAGTGTAGATAATGTGTTCCACCGGGACATTTAATTTGGCATGTATATAGGTTTCCCAAAAGTCATGTTTGTTAAGCTTACAAATACTCTGAGAAGATTATGATGCAGAAACATATTAAACTCAACAGAAGCTTGGTAATCACAAATTTAGGTCTATGCTAATGCATAAAGGAACCCTTCGGTGTGCTAGTTTGACATGATCAGTACCATTTATGAGTGTGTACGTGTATGCTGTTTCTGTCTGTATGATAAAAATGTCATCTCCATGCATATCGCATTAGATGCTTTTCTTATTTGCCTGACATTTCTGGGCCTTGGTTTATGGTTTTCTTAGGTTTGCAGCAGCCGGTAGACAGCTAGCGAGAAATTTGGATTCACAATCAGTAAATGACTTGGGATTCTCAAAAAGATTTGTCCGGTGCTTGCAGGTAATTCATGATTCAATTTTTTCCATTCATTATATGCAAGCAACTTCATGGTGCATGTCTTTGTAAATGGTGATTGTTTACTTGCTTTTTCAGATAGCTGAAGTTGTTTATAGCATGAAGGACCTGATTGATTTTAGCCAGGAGCAGAAGGTTGGGGCAATTGGTATGCGTTGTTTGCACGATTACATTGTTAACTGCACACTGAGCTATTATTCTTATCTATTGATCTTATATTATATTCTAATTTCTGCCGGAAATACTCATGGTCAAAACTTTCTTGAGTTTGGTAGCGTTATATAATGATGACAAGATTTATCCCAACTTCAAATTAG
The DNA here is from genome assembly GCA_037974815.1 of Kaempferia elegans. NCBI lineage: Eukaryota > Viridiplantae > Streptophyta > Magnoliopsida > Zingiberales > Zingiberaceae > Kaempferia > Kaempferia elegans. Next base: position 1,501 of record JBBPFQ011012548.1, on the reverse strand, counting down.
TATTTGAAGATCTGATTCATATAATGATAGCACCGAGTGGTTTTGAACATTGTAGCTAATGTATAATTTGTCAAAAGGGTTGGAATAGAAAAAGTTGCAATCACAGTTTCTATAGCCGATAGTAGAGTATTTATGTATGTATTTATTTATTTTGTAGAGAGTTTGAAGAACTATCCAAGACATGCTGCTGCGAAGCTCCTGAGAGTGGAGCCAGAGATGCTGATGAGTGCTCATTCTTCGATAGGCGAACAGTCTCTGGATAAGGTCATAAGCAACAATCCAGGCCTAAGTGGTTACATAAACAAAAATCTCATAGCCGGCCAAGGTTTAACCAACAGCCAGCAGAACGTTCATGCATCAAACAGTTACCAGAGTTTGCTGAGGAATCCTTCTAATTTAAAGCAAAGTATGTTCTATCAGGATGCTTTGAGTTCGCCTAGAGGTTCCAAACACACACAGCCCTCATCGATCCAGGGTTCTGCATTGCCTTCTCTGACTGATGCATCTGTGAATAAGTTACCTGAACAACAGCCACTGCCATTTGGTTCGGAGATGAACCAACACTTACCGCAGCATGTGCTTCAGCAGATGCTGCATGAATTGAGGAACAAGAGGACTGAACAACAATCCTTCAGTTCTCCGAATGGCAGCAACTCACTCCGGATGGGTGCCGAAGGAATGAAAATTGGAATAGAGGTGCAAACTATGTGGAATAACAACCTCCCTGGTACCTGGCAGCGCAAAGCAGAAGCAACAGTATCAAATCCACTGCCTCTGCCAACAACCCTTCCATCGGTAGCAGTAATACTAACTTGAGATCGGACTTGCCTGAGAATTTGGATCTGCAAGAATTCGGAGTACCTTTCAAGAATTCTTGGCGGACGACATACTTGATGGGGAATCTGGGCGACGACAGCTATGGTTGGAATATGGAAGTTGTGAAAAATGAAAAAACATCATGACAATTCTGAAGTGCAGTTTGATATCTACGTATGCAATATCTCATGCACAAATTAAAGCGTTGTTTTCTTATTTTTGAAAGGGAATCTGCTCCTTTTAATGAAGTTACGGAATTTTATTTTATTTTCTGCTCACGAAGTTGTTTCATATATATATAATATTCATCTGCTGTGGTAAATTTGCTGCGGTTTTGTGCAGCAGACATACGTGGCGTTTTCCACATCATCCTCCTCTCTCTGGCGTGAGAAAAATCGCCGCCTCCACCTCCCGCCGTGATTTTTGTTCGCGCTCTCCTTCTCCCTTACTCCACCGCTGAAGGCCTCCCTCACCCACTCCCTCTCTCGCCGAAGCCCACACTTGGTCTCCTTCTCCTTTCCTCCGCCGCCGAAGCCCTCCCTCACAATCTCTCACAGGCGATACCCAATGGGTTCACCTTCCCCCCGGGGTATAGTGTGGGTGAGTCCAGGTGGCCAGAGGCTACCGGCGGTGGGCGGGCGCCGACCGTCCGAGCGGCCAGTGGTCGAGAGAGAGAGGAACGGGA
>JBBPFQ011012331.1:0-10736 GCA_037974815.1 Kaempferia elegans | reverse complement strand
ATGCGCTACTATGACATATTTCAACGGACGGCTAATAAACATGGATGTAATGAGTTTGTCATGACCATCGTTTAAAATTTTGACTCGTGTTAAGGTCCTAACCAGAACGATACAGTTTCAGTACCGTATATAATTTTAGTATTATATATATATATATATATATATATATTAAATTAATAGAATAATTTTATTAGGGTTTAATTACGTATATTTAAATTATCTCTATTATAGCTAGGAGTTGATTGAAAATATTAATATGAGTTATTTAATTAAACCCTAAGTTAAACCTAAGTTACTACCTTTGCCTGCGACTTGTTCCATGCCTCCAGCGATCACGAGGCTTGCGCGAGGCCTCTGCGACAGCCGTGGGAGTTGCGCGACTTGTCCACGACGCCTCCGCGGTGGCGGCCGAGCCTGCGCGATGCCTCCATGGTAGTGGAGGGGCTCCTGCGACACCTCCACGACAGCGGAGGGGTCCGTGCAACGCCTCTGCGGTGACCGCGGCCTCGAGGATGTCAAAACGAAATGTTTCACTCATATCAGATAGTATGGCATGAGATTTTAAACACTGGTCATGACTACATTCGCTATAAGCATAGTTTGAACCACATTGACCATGGAGATAGATATGGCCCTAGTGAGGAACATTTTTGAATCATCAGGGCATTCTTTTGTGGTAAACCTCCTACATAGAACATGATTCTCGAAAAGCTGACTCTAGACAAGCTGAGGAAAGTAGTGTCTCCATACCATATTGTCATGAATTTCCCTAACACAACATGGGTAAATGTAGTTTGAATTAATCTCAGAGCTAGAATATGTTAGCATAATTTGTTAGAGACGTTGAAGGCCACATCAATTAAGCAGATAGAGACAATGGAGTCCACAGATAAAAGGGTCAAATAACTCAAAACTAAATAAGGATGCAAGGCATAACTACTAAGTCAAGGAGACGTCCTTGTGGTTTGTCTATTTTGCAAAATTGGTTTAACCTGAGCTATTAACTTGAACATGATTTGGACTTTAATTAGCTAGGTATTGAATTTAGCATGACCAGTATGTGACCATAAGTGGATGTCAAGCAGTGCCTCACTCAAATAAGTCTGCAAGTTAATAGAGAATTTAGAGCCAAGGAATCACGATAATTACATGTTTTGATAAAATGAAGAATTGCTAGACCGATATAGTTATTTCACAATTGAGCACATAGCCAGAGGGGTTAATAGGAAGCCTAATGCTCTCTACAAGTTTGCAAGAAAATGCCAAAGGCTCCCTATGAAAATAGTAAGGAAATTGCATATACAATCAGTTTGAGAAGTAGCATTTTATTGGTCACCAAAGCTGAGTGTAAGTATTAGATGGTTGTCATAATAGGATAGTTGCAATGCTACCAAAAGAGAAGGGAATATAATATACTAAAATTTTATTGCTCAAGACCTCAAATTTTGTTATAATAAAGGAGATGCTATGCAAGAGATCATTCTAAATGTCATATCTGAATTGTTCAAAAAAAAATCTATGAAGATCACATTGGGGCAACAACCTTACAAATACTCACCCTTATTGATTAGGGAAGGAGTTAGATTGTTGGATCAAAGAAGTACCAACACTCTGCTCAACTTTACTTCTTATGGAACTACTGCAGCAACTCCAACACGAGAGGTCTGTCACTTCAACTGACTTCAACTGGATATTTCCGAGAATGTCTTTTCTCATCTTCACAACTTTAGTTTAGTTTCCTTTGGCATGAGTCTCCTTGTAAACCCATGTCAAACCTTTTTGATTGGATTCTTTTAACTATCATTACTATTTGACCAAAACACTTTCAATGACAATGCATAGCACAGTGAACAAATACCGGATAAACTCATAAATCCATACATATGCCTTCTTTTTATATTTAGAAGATGTTGGTCATTAAGATAAAAACCATGAATACATAGATATGCCTTCTTTTTGTATTTAGATGATGCTGGTCTTTAAGATGAAAGAAAGGAAAATAATAAACCTTTTCACTTTTAGAAGCATTATATGCATGCAATAACAACAACTAAGCCTTATCCTAATAGGTGAGGTTGGTTATATATAAAGGATAGCCCGGTGTATGAAGCTCCCACCCATGCGAGTTCCAGGGACGCATAGGACTACATTGAGTCTATTGTACAGTTTTTTTTTTTGGTTGTTTCCACAACTTGAACCCATTACCACAAAGTCACACGGAGACAACTTTACCATTACTACAAGGCTCCCCTTCGTTGGATCGCTTATACATAAATAAAATAAATGAAGAGCGCAATGGACGAGAATATCTAGTAGACTAAATAAAGAACACAATAAACTAGGACATCTAAGGACCTCAAATTTATTAGCATATAAGTCACCTAACATAACTCCCCCCATGGAAAATAATCTTGCCACGGCCGAGTAAAGGAGGGTTGCATTATGTTGTCAACTAACGTAACACAACTCTACCCATCAAATTATTGTGCATGACAGGTTGTTCCTCAAAAAGAACACGTTGTAACTTGTAAGGTTCAATTGCACCGTCATAGCAAAGACCACTATGTCTCTACAAGAACTTGGGTATAGCATTAGATATACAAGAATTCTTATACCTTAGGTTCGATAAGAACAGACATTATAGGAATACTTATTGTTTTAATTTGGAACATGGACATAGGAACACTTACTAATAATGCAATAAAGGTAGTAAATACAATGATTGAAAGAATTAATATTTTGTATTTATAAAAGAGAAAATGGGTAGGGGAGAAGCTAAAGATAATAGAGAACTTAGATTTTCAGGTGGAGAGAAAATAATAAATGAAGTAGGTATTGTAATAGATAATTCATTAAGGGACAATGTGGTAGTAGTAGTTAGGAGGCAAATAGGATTATAGATCTCAAGATAGTAGAAGCAAAAGAAAATATTAATGTAGTTGCATGTGCCTCAAGTAGTATTAGATGGAGGCACTAAACAAGTTTAGAAAAATTAGTTGAGCTAGCATAAAAAATTCTAACAAAAAAGATGATTAGGAGGATATCTAAAAGGGCATATAAGAGTGAGAAATATGATAGGGTGCATGGGAGCTATAGATTTGGAATAAGAAATGAAAAAAGACAAACTATATTGGATTTTGTGATAGCATATGAATTTATACTACTAATATGCTTTTAAAAAAGAGAGAAAAAACCTAGTTAAGTTAAAAAATAGGAACAATAAGTCGCAAATTGATTTCTTATAGTTAGAAGAGGGATATAAAATTTTATAAAGATTACAAGGGCATACCTGGTAACAAACGCACCTTAAGCATAGTATCAGTAGAAGGAAAACATGCATGACTTTTAGGACTAAGTGGTGGAAGAAAGCAAAGTATTCTTAAGAAGAGGGAAAAAGCACAGGTATTAGGAATTGAAAAAAAAAACACAGTGACTCGAATATGACATGGGATAAGATGACATCAAATTTGAAAACTAGTACTAAGAGCATACTCAGTGAGTCAAGAGGGAGCACCCCAAATAAAGAATGTTAATCACGGAATGAGGAAGTATATATAAAAATTATAGAAAAACAATCATTGTATAAGTTACTACATATTTATAAAAATGAAGAAAACTTATAAAAGTATAGAATAAACAAGAAAGTGGCTAAGAATGAAGTGAGTGAAGCTAAAAATAAAGCTTTTGAACACTTGTATCTATAAGGGATATTACACAAATAAGATGCATTAATGATGAAGCCAATAGGAGAAAAATTAAATTTTAGAAAAAGAGCAAACGTTAAATGGGATATAAAATGGAAAAGTGATTGGATTGATGATATTCCAATAGAGGTATCAAAGTGCCTAGAGAAGTAGGGTATTGAATGACTTACAAAGTTATTCAATCTAATATTGAAAAGAAAAAAAATGTCTGGTCGTTTTTGCAAAAAGATAGGATACAAGCAAAATGGTTTAAATAACAGAGAGTATTAGATTGAAATAGACATGTTTTACATATGATACAAATAGGATGGTTAAAATAAAGGAGAGTATTAGATATTCTTTATGATTGTAAGAAACTTCTAAAGGTTAAAGGGAACTTTTACAAAATGATGGTTAGACCTATTATGTTATATGGAATTGAATGTTGGGTTATGAAGTGAACACACAAGTAGAAGATGAGATGAAGATGTTAAGGTGGATGTGCAGACATACAAGCATGAGTAGGATAAAAATTTTGAATAGTAGAGAGAAAGTTGAGATTATGCTTATTGAGAGAAAACTTCAGGCAATGTTTTAAGATGATATTGTCATGTACTTAGGCAACTAATAAATGCTCTAATTAAACGATGTGAGATCATGATAAATAGACACATTAATCAAGGAAGAGGAAGACAAAGTTGGTTAGCAACTATGAATTAAGATAAAATTCTTTTAAATATAAATGAGAATATAGTAGGGGATCGAGCCTAATAGTATAAAAATATCTATGTAACCTACCCCACTTAGAGGAATAAATGATTAGTTATTGTTGTTGTTGTTGTATAAGCCATCAAGACAATTAATAGTTTCAAAATTAACAAACATCATAAATTAGTCAACATGTGCGGCTGAAGTGCACGAATGAAAAATAATGACTCAAGCTCTATAGTATCTAAATTCTTTTGCACTAACTGCAAAAATTCTAGTTGTTCATTTATTGGATTGCGCTTTTCTCCATCTATCATACACAAATCAACCTAAGGCATAGTTGTTACTTCTACTAAATCAATGATTATCCAAATTGAGATAACATAGAATCCATATATTTAAATTCAAGAAGTGTCACTTTCAGATTAAATAAAAAATAAAAAAACTAAATCTACTCCTTCTAACAGATCTCACGCAACTTGAGAAATCATGATCCACGCAGTATCAGGATTAGTAATCAATATGTATATCGGAAATTAAAGAGAACCAGTAATGATATAATTAGTAGATCTGAAAACAGTAAGAGAAGGATATGCAACTAAAGGCAAAGAGGAGGACCTCAAGGAACTGGATCTCTTGATTGAGCCGGGCGATGGCCGCCGACAACCGGTGCTTCCCCAAGAAGTCGCCTGTGCGAGTCGGCTGAGGCATAAACGGTGGCGGAGGTCGCGCCTCCGGTCCTTCACCTTCGCCGTTGGCCGCCATCTTACCTCTCAAACCTCCTTCCTATGCGCCCTTAATCAATCAATTATCGAGCTTTAGGGGAAAAAGAAAAGTAGGCAGAAGTAAAAGGAGGAGGGAATGATGGAGAAGAATGGGAGAAAAGGGCGAGGTAAAGGCGTGGTCTGTGGTCGTCGAAAAAAGGAGGAAAAGAACAGTTGGAGAGAAACGGCGTGGAAATAAGCAGTCTTCACAATTCACATCAGTATCCAGGGGTGAAATGAGAAACTGCCCCAAAATAACAGGTTTACTTTATTTGCAGGGGTTTTTTTTAAATTAAAAAAATATTGTCAAGAAATCAAATAATATTATCAGTGGTCTATTTTACTAATAAAATAATTATTTTACTTTGTATGTTTTTATAAATAATTATTTTAGTATTTAATCATAAAATACAAACTAAATTTACAAAAAAAAATTATTCTTTTATTAATTTTAATATTTAATTAGAAAATTTTCAATATATAGGTTTTATTATGTGTTTTTTAGCCAACAAACTCTACTTTGTACGTGGGTTAGAAGAGTTCCTTAATGTGGAAGAGTTGCTATTCAACTTAACTCAAGTGCAAGGCTCGATACATTACAATCACAATTACCAACAACTCTAATACGATCAACATAAATCCCCACCTAATCATTATGCCTAAAAAGTATTGACAAGCACCAAAGTGGAAGATGATCTTTGAATGTTTGTAAAATCGTGATTTGGATGATAATACGATCCTATGATTTAGAAATCCTAAATTTATTCGGCTCGATTGGGGATCAGATTTTGTAGTGGAATTGGAGCAGTACAGTTAGAATTGTATAAAATTAGTAGTAAATTGGCATTCTCTTACGTTGCAAATGATTCTCCTTTGACGGATAATGTAGTGTTCTCGTCCATTGACAATGTCCTCGGCGGCGGCGAGCAATGACAACGGAGGAGGTGACGCTGGCGACTTGCGAAGGGAATGCATGAACTTGGGTTGTTAGTTTCTCACGACCAGGATGGTCTCCAACGGGCGACGCGAGACTGCTCACGATGAGAAGCGTCGACTAGTGGTTGGTAGTGATGGCGCAAGCGCGGGTGAGGGGAGCAATGGCGACCAGGGTGCATGTGAGTGCATCAACACAATGACATGCATCATAGAGTGAAATAAAAACTTTATGGTTTTAATAAAAACTTTATGGTTTTAATTAAAACTTTAGTTAATTAATTTAATCTACTCGTAACTTAAATAAGATAGTTTAAATAGACTTTCTCAAACCCTAATGAAATTATCTCTCTTGCTATATAATTTTGAAATTTATAAATAAATTTTATTTATTTATTTATTATATATCTTACGGATAACAATTTCCTCCGAACTTGATAGAGGATAAGATATCCAACTCATATGGAGGAAGGTATGGAGGGACTACCATATCCGATGTGTTTTTGTTGAATGATGATAGTTGGATGGAAAGAAGAAAAATTATTAGTATAGAAGATATCCGATCCTTAATGGGTATGGGTATGAGGATGGACATCTGATACCTGATGGGTATGGGGATGGAGAATATGGAATCCGACCGAACCCGACCCATTACCATCCCTAGCTACGACTGCCATCTTTCTTTCAAAGTTTCCGGATTTACTCAAATACTTCAACAATTCATCATTAGAAATGGTAGATTACATGACATCATCGGTGGGAAAAATTCTCTCGACACAATTCAAGAACTCATTATGAACATTGGTGTCATTTTGTATGCTTGGATCTTTGAAGTAAAAAACTGGATTCAACAAATAAACGGCATAATACAAAGGACTATCAAGTCTGCCCTTAGACTTCTCATCAATAATCTTCAAACATAGAAATGACATTTTCTTCTTTTTTAAAAGTGTTTCTAATCTCTTCTTTGGCTTGTTTAAGTGCACCCAATAAAAAGGTCATTGAGGTTTTTTTGTCCCTTTCAACAAGGCGTAAAACTTTGGGGTGAAAACATTCAAAGACAAAGAAACATCATTTTAAAAAGAGATACTTGTTATCGTCGCCTTAGTCGCTTTCCCCTCCACGCTACTCCTTAATTTTGTATTGCTCCAATCCTAAGATGTAAACATAAGTCTTAATTGATCTTTCTTGCTTTTGAGATTTTCCAATGTCAAAAATGAAATAATAAATCTAGTCACCCCAGTCTCACAATATCCCTCTTTTTGGTGTATTTTCTCATAGTAGCCAAAGTTCTATAATGTGCATAGAATTGTTAGAGCCTTTGCTTTTTCAAGTATTCCACTAAACTTGAGTAGCTTTCCAATTACTTCAAGTATGAGGTTGATTATATGAGTCACACGCGGAAGGGAAAGGCAACGAAGGGTTTTTTTTTTAACCTACGCATTTGACCAACCTTAAAAGGTTGTCGCTGACAAAAGCGGGTGGATTAGGTCAACTTCCCGCCTAGGCAGCCGCCTGCAACGCCATTTAGAACACTGGTCCGCAATTTCCCCTTTTTCCCTTTTAGGGTTTTCCTTCGCCGAAAGAATATGGGGAGAAGGCATTTGATCTGATCTGGTGACCCCACAAAGCAGAAGGTGTCTTCACTCTCCAAGCTCGGCTTACCAACGATGTCCACCGCGCGCCCTCTTCCGCCCTATCCACTAGGCGGCGCTGCCCTCCCCCACCAACCACCACACCAAGATCTCCGTCATTGGCACCGGCAACGTTGACATGGCTATCAGCCAGACCATCCTCACCAAGGACCTCACTAATGAGCTCGCCCTCGTCAATGTCAAGCCCGACAAACTTCGTGGCAAGATGCTCAACCTACAACATGTCGCCGCCTTCCTCCCCCGCACTCGCATCCTGGCCTCCATCGGCTATGTCGTCTCCGCTGACTCCGATCTCTGCATCATCACTGCGGGAGCTTGCCAGATTCCGATGAGACGCAGATCGATCTCCTGTAATGCAACCTAACACTGTTCAAGGAGATCGTGTCGTCGCTGGCGAGGCACTCACCGTCGGCCTTGCTTCTAGTTGTGTTTAAACTAGTGGAAGTGTTGACGTACATCGCGTGGAAGTTGTCAAAGTTCCCACCGGATCAGGTCATCAGATCAAGGACCAACCTCGACTCCTCGCGCTTCCGCTTCCACCTCGCCGATTGCCTGAGGTCAACGACCAAGATGTGCAGGTCAATGACCTTATCGAGAGGGAGGTCAAAGTCAAGATGGTCAACAAGATCGACCCTGCTCTTCTCTGATTCAGTCCCACCAACCGGACGCTCAGCTCCTCTCCGCTTGGCCCTCCAATCGGACGCTCAGCTCATCTCCGATCAACCCCACCGGTCGGACGCTTTGACTCACCTTCGCTCCGATCCGATCTGATCCGACGCCCCTTAACATGCCCTCCAACCCAATTATACCGACTGATCAAGAGCACGTGGAGCAGCACGTGATTTATCAGGGCGGAGCAATATGGTCGGCATAGCGTGACTTCACGCAATCTTCTACGGTGCAGGACATGGGTAATGGGACCTTTCTATATAGCGATGGACACTTTCTTTTCTGTGGATGTGACATCCCACTTCTATATCATATAAAATGAGCCCAAGTCTCTAGGCCAAGGTGCGCAAACTCACACACATATACCATTACACACTCACTGCACTTCGTCTACATTTTCTCCATTGCCGGAAACCTGCCTTGAGCGTCAGAGTGGCTGAGCCAGGGCACCCTGGCTTCCATTCTAACCCTCCTCTCTCTCTCTTTTTCTCCTTCTTAGGACCGGCGAGCATTGTTGACGGTCCATCCCTCCTCTTGGTGATCGGTGACTTCGGCAACATCAGGGGCAACTCACTGATGGCTCATCCTCCGACAATCTCAAGCAGGAACACCAACTTTATGCTAATAATCATCTTAGAGCAATATTTTAGTGTTCTAACCAAAATACCTTTCCTTATGTGACCTTGATTCACTCCTGTTATGTTATCAGGTGGCCTAAGTTGGGGGTTATTCCTTTTCATGGAGGCTATGGCAGTAGCCAAGGAGTGGCAAGTGCAGTTATTGTCCATCGTAGCTAAAGGATTATTACTTGTATAATGTCTGTCCAGAGAAAGCATAAGTTTATTATTCATAAGGGAGGTTGTTGGTGAGGCACTAAGATTGAGGAAGCATCTTTCAAACCCTGCACGTGTCAACAACAGTCACCCAGCACTATCTTCCTGGGGACGCTTCAAATTTATGAGATTGCTAGACAAATACGGTGAATTTCTATGATAACCAAATCCCCAGAAAGCTCAAGAGTAGCTCAACTATATAGAGGAGGTACTAAGGGTCATAGGCTGCACCAAGGAGTTAGAACCCTTTTCACCCACTACCATACCGAAGATGCTCAAGTTTGATCCCTTTAGTGTTGCATGTTATGTGGGCTGATCATGCTCAAGTATCAAGGAGAGACAGTTAAGTGTGTTGACATTTTGAGTTGGATTGGATTTGTTGCTTCAGTTTTAACATATGTGAATATTTTCCTTGAATCCTCAATAAAGAGAAACTTAATTCAAAGATAGGGTATGTTTTTTTTTTCTCAAACAGAGTCAATGCACTCCTGAATATGTAAAGCATGTGGCATGGTAACAAAATTCAATGTTGAAATCCAATGTCTAGAAGTAAGATAGGTTGCATTTACAATCTGTTATGGAAAAAGAAAGAATACCTTTGGCAGTCTAAGCAAAGAGTTGTAAAACATGCAGGGCAGCTTAGTACGGCATCTGAGGTCTGACCTTTTCTTTTGTTATGCACCCATTGTTCATCTTTGTCATCAAGATTTGAATCATAAAACTCTGGCTCCATTGAGTAGTCAATCTCATCATCACTGGAAACTAAGCCACGAAAATATTTTATAAATTTAGTGACCAAGGGGAGGCTGATTGCTCTTGATAAACATAGGCATATTAAGTTTAATTTTCCAACAACGAAAAGAAATAAATTCTAGAATTAATCGATAGAACAAGGAGACAATTGTAAACACGATATCAAAGTGTCTTCCTAACATTTACAAAGAATCATTAACTAGAAGACGAGCTGATTCTACCAGAAAACCCAAGAACCAAAACCTAATCCAATGTTGCCCTACTTCTTGGATTGAAATGCAAGAAACTCTAGTTGATTAGGGCAACCCAGACAGTCGAACCGAGTTGGCCCAGGTTAAAACTCATACATTTTAAATTATCTTTTAGATTTTTTTTGCAATTTTGTTTTTTTATACATTATATATCATGTGTATTTGCATATGATATCCTATATAATTATGTATTTTCCTTAAAACCTTATATCATTATGTATTTTCATATGATATCCTCTTATATTTTTAACATATATTATTTATCTTACATATTGAAATACTCTAAAATGGATATGTGCCCAACCTACTAATCAGAAGTTAACCCATGGCCCTTCATTGTCCTGTTCAATTTTGATAACTATGACATGCTAGGACGTTGAAATCTTCTATTCATATCAATGGATAGGATAATACATTCAACTAAAGTATGTCATGGTTCAGGCCAGCAAAGCTATTGAGCATGCCATGGGTTTAGGTCAAACCAATA
>JBBPFQ011012113.1:0-10738 GCA_037974815.1 Kaempferia elegans | reverse complement strand
CTTAAACCCAAAACTTCTTCCCTTCTTCCATACATCGAAAAAAATCTCCAACAACATCCTAATTATTGGACTCTTTGACCACTAATGATCATAACAACATATATTAATCCCCCTATAGGATTACCTACGTGTCCACCATCCTTTTGGTCATTTTTAAAGTCTGAAAAAAATAGTGTTATACTGTGTCAGTCGACTGACATAAGTATCAATCGACTGGTACTCAATGGGGAGAACAAATAGAAGATTCTGTAAGTGTGACTCTGCGAGACCAGTCGACTGGTCTTACGCGACTAGTCGACTGGTCTTACGCGACTAGTCGACTGATACAGTGTGACTACTCGACTGATAACTGTATCAGTCGACTGGCATATATAATTTCAGACAACAACTAGATGATGTATCGCAACAACTAACGATTCATGTTTCAAAAACTAGTTATGCATCTTAGTTGGCACAATGAAGGACAACAAACAGTTAGTCAATAATCCATGTTTAAAAAAAATCAATCACTAACTATCAAGTTAATACTCATAGATATGAAGGGAAAACATGATAACTATCGTCATGACAAACCAAAGATATGCATAAATAAGGATACAAGGTATCTTGAAGTCATAAAGTTTACAACAAGTCCAACTAGTGTTTGAGATAAGGATAATAGCACAATAACATAATCTTAACACTAACTCAACCACCCTAAATCCTCTATGCATCATCTCTAAGTGGAGGAGGGGGGTGATCCTGGTACGTAAGGTCCCAATGTCGCATCATCTTGAGCATCTCCGCCTGCTTGCTGCTAACGGATATCTCAGAACTCCTGACGGGCAAACTCCTCCAGATGAGTCACCTGATCGCTCAGGGTCATGCTAGCTGGTCCCGGAGCAGAGCAGCAGTATCAGTAGGAGCCTCCTCATCATCATCATCTGAGTCTATGGCCTCCTGTCCTGGTCGACGACGCCAGACCAACACACCCTGCCGATGCTCAATCTACGCCAAGGAAATTTGACGAACGCCAATTTGATTGAAATCCTAGGACAACTGATGTAGGGTAACCCTAGTGACATCTGTACCCCTAGATGCAAAAAGTGAAGTCAAGATATGACAAAAAGACATGTATAACTTCCCTTGCGCAGGGCGAGAGAAGTGCACTATAGACTGGAAAGCCTGAAGGGATGCATCGATGTCTAGACGCTGCTCTAATGCATACATCATGACTAAATGCGGGAGTCGAATCTTAGCTTGCTCTTTAGTGACAATGGGCAAGATGCATTCAATTATGACTTTATAAAAGACATAGTCAGGGGCAAACATATGGGTGGTGTCAAATATGCATTTCAGAGGTGGCCTATCAGTATGAAAGTAGTGATGGTGGACCATCTCAATGGACACCTCAGAAAGTGTGTCATCAAGGGGCTCCATAACATGAGGGAAGCATATGAATGAACTCTTAGACTCTAGACAACCTAGAAAAGATCTCAAGACGCGAGAAGAGACCCTAATGCGGGTTCCCCCGACAAAAGACTTGTACTTCATCTCATCACCATCAATAGGATATAGGTTGTTGTAAAATTCCTTACACAGGTCAATATTAACGGTAAAATTCTCCAATCGATATTTCCAATAATGGAAGTCTTTGCTCTCGTACGGATGTGGAATCCTTGTGTCTCATCCTAGTGGACCTTCTGAATCTATCTTCCTCCTCCAATTCACCTCTAGCTGTGCTCCTTTCGACAATGAGTCCGGTGAAGAGCGACCTCGTTTTGATACCACTTGTTAGGACTATTGCCGCCGACTAGAGGGGGTGAATAACCGGTCACCCTAATTCGTCGCTTCTTCCTACAAATGTTAGTGCACAGCGGAATACTAAACTAAATACAAAAAAAGAAATGACACACCAATGTAACGTAGTTCGGAGATAAACTTCTACTCCACAACTGCCTGTAAGGTAGACGATCCCTATCCTTCGGTGAATGACTCCCCGGAAATTTCCGACTAGCTCGTGTAGCTCCTTGTGAGTGGAGAAACCTCGCCACAATCCTTCTGAAATATCTCGGTTGCACACACATGCCCTTGAGCTCAGTAGACTACTAATATGGTTAACCACCACTATTTCATCAAACTTTTCTCAAGCTCCCCGAGCTCTCTTAAATAGAGCTCGGGTAGAAAACCCTTGCCATCAGTCGACTGATAAACTTATCAGTCTACTAGTCCACGTGGAAATGTGACTGTTACACTCCAACGACTCACCAGTCGACTGTCATAAAGATCAGTCGACTGATACACACACCAGTCGACTGCACTCCGTTGGCAGAACGAACAGAGACTTTCTGTTCCCTCACAGTCGACTGCCCAGTCGATTGGTAAACCCTAATCTAGAGTTTTAACCCCGAGTACAATTCTTTAGTACTCGTCTTCGCCCAACCAACCTAAACCTAGACCTAGCCTTAAAGCCATCTTCCTTCAGCCCTGCGTCTCTCGGATGTCTCTCCATCCTTCGCGCCTTGACTTCTAGATGTTTCCATCGGCATCGGTGCTTGTTGTTGGATTTTCCTTTGCCAAGTCCTACTTGGGCTTACACCGCCAAAGCTCCCTCTTGGACTTACGCAGCCAAGTCTTTACCTGGACTTCACTTTGCACTTGTAACCTGCACACTCCACAGCGCATATCAAATAAAAATGCAAATCCTAACTTAAACTCTTTGCCTAAACATTAAAACCTTGGTACTTAGATTGCTGAGGCTTCATAACACTTATAATTTTTCATCTATCTTATGAGGGGGGTTTGCCTTTAGTTTCATATTGACAAGAACAGAGGCCATGTAGGCCTTCCAATGCTAAACGAGGTTTCTATCCTTTGAGCATTGCTCCTTTAAAAATGGATAACATTGTTAGGGTCTTTCCCCATAGAGACATTCAATGGACTTATGTACAAAAGTGACCTCATTGGTCATCATTTATCAACGCAGCACGTGGTCCTATCACAATGGTTGGGGGCGGCGGCAAGAATAATAGATTCCAATACCATGTTATCAGTGGATATCTATCTATTGTATGTATCATGGAATTTCTACCTATATATGTATAGGCTCTAGAATAACTGTTTCATTTAAAAATTAAGGTGTTAGGCTAGATTATCTCTTCCTTTTATCTAACAATTCCCAATATGTTGTAACTGATTTCTTCCTCAGCCATGAATAACTTATCTGCTGATGAGGATTCATTTTCATGGCTGAATATTTACATTCTTGTAGCTGTTCACGTTCAACTACTCATGAGTCTATGTTTCTTCCAAGGAAAAAAATTCTTATTTAATTTGTAATAGGAGATATTTTTGCAGAGTTTTTTTCCCCTTTAAACTCTTTGTTGAATCCAGTGTGTTGACATATAGTTCCTACATCCTATTTAACTTTCATCCTTCGACCCAAATGTGCATTCATTATATTTCATTACTGAACAATTGAAGGATGCTGATTCTGAGGAGGAGCTGATGGAGGCATTCAAAGTGTTTGACAAGGATTCAAACGGGTTCATTTCTGCACAAGAGGTGCTGCAGTATATTCCCAACATTTGAATCTGTTACATGATTACTCGAGAACTTAGAGTCTGCTTATAGTTATCCATCTCGGAATTGTCTTATCTTGAAACAGAGTTGATAAAACTCTTTTCTTTTTTTGTTGGGCTTGCAGCTCCGCCATGTGATGACAAGCCTGGGTGAGAAACTGACAGATGAGGAGGTTGATGAAATGATACGAGAAGCAGACATTGACGGTGATGGACAAGTGAACTATCAGGAGTTTGTGCAGATGATGTTGGCTAAGTAATAGTCTCATCAGTCTATGGAGACACTCAGCTATAGTAAGTATTTCACTTTGGACCACCTCTGCTTGTTTGAACTGTTCTATGCCTCAACCATGGCTGTTTTAGACCAGTGTTCCCTATGAACTACTTGGCCTTTCATTTGAGATGTACTAGCAGCCTAATATGCTCGAATGTAGTTTTCGATGTCATCTGTGATTGCCTCAATTGCATGGTATTTTTTGCTTGTTAAATGCAACTAAACAAACTAGCCAAAATTTTGAAGGAATTGAACCAAATGGTCTAGATTGCCTCCGGTTCATACCTTGTTGCTTGTTAGATTACTGATTCAACAGGGGAAATGTACCAAGACCATCCCGCAGAGCAAGGCTTAAGCTTGCGAGACACAGAAGATGTTACTTTACACCGATGGCCTCAACTATGCGTTAAAGTTGTCCACAATTTAGTCAAACCCATCGCTTCTAATTTATTAACTTTTTTTAAATTTAGTATTTTGATAATCCAAATTTATCGTAAAGTTGTTGCACTCTTTTTTCTCTTTTCCATTTTACCCTCTGCTTAGCACGCATTTTATGTAGGTGCTGTTGAATAAAATGAAATTCCAACAAATCGAATTTAAATCATACCAGAATTTGTTTTCTGAAATTAATTCGATGACCAATTTGAACCAATTAGGTTGATGCAAGAGATCAATTTATGTGTATCAGTCGTTTAAAATAACCTTAGGGAAAATTTCCATCTCTATCTTGAACCACTACTATCCCTCTCTATTCTGCTCTGGGATTATGATGCAACGGTAAGAGCGCTCAATTGTCTCTCAAGTATTCATAGTTCGATTCTCAGCTACGATAATAGGAAGATAATTTGTAAATAAAGAGGAGGCGCCTATAGATTTAAACGAAAATAAATTTGTATTCAATCAAAATCAAACTCAACAACAACTCAACATCAATATCAATCTGAATCTCCTTTTACAAGTATCCGAAATTTTGTTTAAATAACCTAATTAAAAAAAAGTAAAAGTAAAAGAAAATTTATTCTAAAAAAGATAAATTCTAAACTAATTTTTAGAAAAGAAAACTAATCATACAAATTTAAATAAATAAAATAAAAGGTTAAAAGACCAAATATAGGATTTTGATGACCTGGTTAGCCGATTTTGTCTTGTTCTGACTCCGAATAAAGTGCAATTATATCAGAAGGCCACGAGCTAATTATCTTCCTTGTAAATAGCCTCGATTGCCGTTCTTCAAGACCCAAAAAGGGAGGCTAGTAGCCTCGTTTTCTTTTCGTCGTTGCTCGAAGGAGAAGAAAACTGTATTAGTGGACATAAACAGGTGGTGGTGTTGGATGCTCCTGCATCAGACACCTTAGGTTGAAAACAACTCGTCCTCGAGTTCATAGGAGTGTCTTCAAGATCAAAAGTCCTCAAGTGCTGGAAAATCAAAAGTCGTCTCGTAAGTGGTAGAATGGGAGAAAGATCCTCACTTTATCTCGGACAAATTTCTAGACAATTGTTGTACTTTTGATGGAACATGTACATCATTCACAAATAATCTATCATCTAAAATCTCATGATTGACCAAAATCTCATAATTATCACTATAAAAGTGCTCGTTATATACTGGCTCGCTAGTTGACTTGGCCTTTGTTGTAAATTAGATCACCGATAATTTCAATCTTGTAGTTAATATCTTTCTCGAGAATAATTTTATTCAAATTAAAATAAATGACTTTAAAATTTCGGGCACTACAATTATAGTGTGAGACTTCCTCAGTTGGAACTTGTCTATCATGACCTCGATTATGTACCTCACGTTCTTTCAAGATCTTGCGCTGCTAGACGCTAGGATATCTCCTTGACTTGTCTCTATAGATCATCAAGTATCTCGTCATGAGTGCTATGATCATGATGCGAGACTTCCTCAGCTGGAACTTGTCTTTTACGACCACAACTACTACCACGATGATCATCTATCGATCTAAGGCTCTGATACCAACTAATGCAAGAAAGAAACTCCGAGTGCGATGATCGAATTAGAGGTTTGCAGAGAAAGACATAGGAATATAAATCGTAAACAAAGAGGAGTCGACTCTAGGTTTAAACGAACATAAATTTTTATTCAAATCAAAGCCAAACTTAACATCAACTCAACATCAATATCAATATCAATCTCCTTTTATAAGTGTCCTAACCTTTGTTTAAATAACCTAAGAAATAAGAAAAAGTCACAATAGAAAAAAGAAAAAGTAAAATAAAACTTATCTTAAAAAAGAGAAAAAAATCTAAATTAATTTTTATAAACGAAACTAATCCTAAAAATTTAAAATAAATAAAAGAAAAAGTTCAAAAACTAAATCTAGGGTTTTGACGATTGGGTTAGTCATTTTCGTCTCATCGAGACTCCGAATAGAAAACAATCATATCACGAGACCACGAGCTAATCATCTTCTTTATAAATAACCTTGACTATCCTTCATCAAGACCTAAAAGGGAGGCTAGTTTCCTTA
The DNA here is from genome assembly GCA_037974815.1 of Kaempferia elegans. NCBI lineage: Eukaryota > Viridiplantae > Streptophyta > Magnoliopsida > Zingiberales > Zingiberaceae > Kaempferia > Kaempferia elegans. The sequence continues at coordinate 4,412 of JBBPFQ011012113.1, read as the reverse complement.
TTTTCTTTTCATCACTGCTTAAAGGAGAAGATAACTGTATCATAGGATTATAGTGGTGGATGCTCCTACATGAGATTCTAAAGGCAAGAATGATTTTCATGGAAAAAAATAGTTCTTATGAACCGTTCATATTTTTCAGAAACTTTATAATATGGAAAAAGTGAGATATCATAGTGTTGCCGAAATGCCGAAATGAATCTTGATCGACATGCCAACAATCATTACTAATGTTTAAAATCATAGGACAAAAAATTTTAGATTACAAATGCAAACATAATCAAACAAGTGAGCCATAATGAATCTTTAAATACAAGAAGTATGAAGCAATACAAGAGGAACAAGGCGGAGGTGGGGTGTCAGCCGGAGGAACCTGTGAAAGGCAAAGAAGGGTCTGCTATATCTTTTCAAAATGCTGCGCAAGTAAGGACAAAGAGGAGATGTATGAAAAGCCTATTAGGAAGCAACGAGAGATAACAAAATAAAACTTCCTTATTATTGAAGTTCATGAGATGATACAATTTATAAAAACTTATAATACTTGGTCAATTGACAAAAGTCAATTGACATATTAATAAAAGACCAATTAAAAATATGAAAAATTATAATTATTGTGTCTTGACATGGTCTTCTTGTATTATTCTCTTTTATCCTCCCTCTCACCCTCGACAAACTCAACGCAAGGTCTCTGATGTTAAGTTTGTTTATCAATCTATTGAAATGTCGCTTGGATGGTGGCTTATTAAAGATATTGGCAATTTAATCTTCTACAGAAATGTAAGAGACAGATAACTGTCGCGCTGTCACACGTTCTTGAACAAAATGAAAATCTATTATTACATATTTTGTACGAGCATGAAAGCTTGGATTTGCTGTCAGATATGTGGCATCAATATTATCACACCAAATTTTTGATGCAAGATGAAGTTTAGAAAGAAGTAATTGAATCCAAATAATTTTAGAAGTTGCATTTGCTATAACTTTATATTCAGTCTCATGCTTGAACGGGATACTGTAAGTTGCTTTTTCGAATTCCATGAAATAAGATTTCGTCCAAGAAATATTACATAAGCACTAGTAGAACGTCTGTATTCAGGTGATCTTGCCCAATCCACATCACTATAGGCATGTAAGTCCCGAGATGATTGACGATATAAAAGAAAACCATGCAGAATAGTACCTTTGAGATAACGAAGTATTCTCTTTACACCTTCCCAGTTTTGTTTATTGGGAGTATACATAAACTGACAAACATGATTTACCACAAAAGTAATATTGTAAGGTTCGCTTAACTGGGAAAGTTTAAAATTTTGGGAATTTATTTAAACGCAAAGATATAACTAAGATGGTCAAGATAGATGGGATAATGAAGCGAAATTTTTCCATGAATTTTGGGATAAACTATTAGGCTTTAAAAGAATACAATGAGGGGCATTGAATGGATTAGGAGGTAATAGATGGGGTTGGCAAGAAAAATAAATGGGTAAGTAAGTAAAGGAGCCCTGCCTGTTGCTCTCCATTTCAGTCCGGTTAAATTCCTTCGCCTCTCGAGTTTTCCTCCCGAAAACCTAAAGTCACGCATGACATTGCACGGAAGAGAGGGGCGCCAATCGGTGAGGCTCGGCGGCGAGGTCGGCTCCAAACAACTAGGGGAATCACGATCACTGTGAAAGGAAAGGCAATTAGCTACTCCTTATTTAGGTATGGATGAGGAACAAGGTTTAACAAGAATGGTTGAGGGTATTGGAATCAGATTTTGGTTTTTTGTTTTCTTTGATGGTTTCACGATTGGAGCTAGATACTGATTGTTGTGGTTTTTCTCTCCTTGCTCTTGGATTTAAGGTTGGAGAATAGAGTTTTCAGTTGGGTCTCTTCACGAATAATTTTGAGATTTAGGTTTTAGTTTTTTTTATGGATCCATTGGAGTTGGGGATTGTGATTCAATGTTACTTATACCATGCACCGAATGCTAACTGCTCTGATAGATTCAATTCATGTTTTGCTCATGGGGTTTCAATTCGGATTATAAGAGATTTGGTAGTTTTCTTATTCGGTTTATGTTAAAGGTTCAAGTTCATGTTTCCATTTAAACTCTGATCCTAATTGATTTGTTAGATTCTTGTTATGTACATGTTAAAGATTCATGTTCTTGTTTCCGAATGAAGTGGTAGGATAGATTGGTGACAGATTGAACACTTGCTATCAAGAAGAATATTGGAATTGGGATCTCGTTTAAGGCTCTTGTTATATCATGTTTTTCTGCATTTTCTTTCAGAATTTCTATTATGTTCTATATGCTTGCTATGCTGGTATTTAGTATACTTTTGATGTTGTTAGGTATTTAGAAGATTTTTTAAGCTTATCTGTGTGATTTATGTGAATTACTTTCATTCGGTGCTTGAAAATGGTTACTTAAATATTGTTAGCTGGGTAACTAAGTGAAAGGTTTGGTATAACCATGTTTTGTTTTTCTTTCATTAACTACTTGGATGGATACAAGTATGGGTGGTAACAGTACGAGAAAGGTGCCCTGGGATGAGCTCCGGGGAGGGCCTTTCCAACTAAAAAGGTTAAAGGAAGGTAAATTGATATGAAAATTATTCAATTCCTAGGAGGTAGCTCCCAAAAGAATTATGGAAAAGGAATATGGAAATGTGCTCTAAACGGGGTTACCGCTGATACTTGTTTTCATCTTAGTCGTGAATGGATAGCTTTATGTTATGATCACAACTATGGTTATTTCTTATTTAAGATGAGCATGCTAAATGATTTCCCTGTGCTATGTTTTAATGCTCTTCATGTTCTGTTGGCATTTGTTGCAAACAACTAAGGTTATTTCTTATTTGAGATGAGCATGCTAAATCATTTCCTATGCTAAGGTTTGATGTTCTTCACATTCTACTGGTAATTGTTGCAATCTGTTGAAAGAAAAGGAATAGAATAGTTCTAAAAAGAAATGGTGGACCGAGTATGATTGTGTTTTGAATGGTAAGTGGAGGAAACGGATGAACACAACATGATGGCAGGGTATTTGGGATATTAAAGTTGTCAATGGTTGTAGTTCCTTTCCAGGTTAAGAGTGTAAAACACTTTAGGTGTGGTTGCATGTGATGCTCGGTTGTGTAGTTTGCCTTGATTTGTTTTATGGTGTTGCATGTGTTTTATTAGAGATGCTTATGCAATAGGTTTATGCTGTGCTAAAATGTAAATGTTATATTTTGTTTATTGAGATATATTGCATGCTGGAAAGTACTTGAATGGAGATGCTCGGTTTGGTTAAGTAGTGTTTTGCTTCATAATGGGAAAGAGGTAATGAATGTGATCACTTGCATAGTTACTGGAATGAAGACCTTATAACACCAGAAATTTTCTTTTGGTTAAATAGCTTAACCCTTCAAGGCAAAGCAGAATTGAGTGATATCCTATATAGTTTTAGTTTCTCCTAAATGACTATGAAATTTTTGGATTGTGAAGTAATTTACCTGTTAAACCGTTTCTTTCCTTTATGTGATGATATTACATGTTGCTGTCTTAAAACTTCAACTGTTTATGCTTTGCTCACATAAATATCTAAATAAGGTTTTGCTCTTGCTGAGTTGTGAACTCACCATTTTTCAATACAGGAACAAACATGGCTACCGATGAGTCAATTGAGGATGTGGAGGTGAAGCAGCCGGGGAGTTGAGTTGAGAAGATACACACACATTGCTCGCACCCTTCATGAATTGTTATTAATAATTGTAATTCAGATTTTGTTTTAAGTGATACTGGTGAATGGGTTGTATGACGATGAGACTTATTGTTTTAGCATTTCAAATAAAAGTTTTAATTGCTTTATCGTGATGGTGGAAAGATAAGCCTATTTTACATTCATTTTCTATATGTTTGTGTTACGGTTGAGGTGTAGTATATTTCATCATTGATCCAAGAGAAGAAGATAGACCAATTTGATGTTGACATGGGTTCAACATCCGATGAAGAGGAAGAAGTGGAAGCATCCACATCTTGAAGTGAGAAGGAAGTGGAGGCATCCACATCGACGAGGGAAGAAGAGGAGAGTCAACCCTCAACCTCAACTACCAAGAAAAGTGGGAAGAGTCATATCAAGTGCTTCGAGTGTGACAAGATGGGCCACTACAAGAGTAGGTGCCCGGTGCTAAAAAAGGTAAAGGAGGTAATTTCTAAACTCAAGTCCATGCAATGTGAATCTAATGTGAGTTGTAGGAAGAAGGAGAAAAAGCATATAAGATGCTTCACATGTGGTGAGTACGGTCACTACCACACCAAGTGTCCAAGAAGAGGAGAGCTCAAGAAATTGGCACACTTGAAGAAATGGTAGAAGAAGAGGAGCTCAAGTCAAGTGGGAGTTTCAAAGGTAAAAGGGAAGGTAATCCCTAACTTGGTCTTTAATCCAA
>JBBPFQ011012005.1:0-10738 GCA_037974815.1 Kaempferia elegans | reverse complement strand
AAAACTACATAAATCAAAATACCATATACTACAAAGTTTGCAATGAGTGTTCTCCCCTCTGCACTACCATTGCATTTTCATACTAAAAACTTTTACAGAACATAATTTTTTGAGCAAAATGCAATTGCAAAAAAGCAATTTCAAACTAGGAAGAAAATAACCAAGGTTCTAAAACTGTCTGTTGACATATTGTGGTAGGATTGCCATGTGCAATATGTGGTCAAATGTTGATGCATAAATACTCATTAAGAAATATTTCAAATTGAATCTCATTCATCAAGATATAGCATAATTAACTTAATAAAAACTAATGCACAAGTAATATGCATCTATTACATGTAATAATATACAGGAAAAGAAATACTAAGAATAATAAGTGGATAAAATGACGTGCAAAGGCTGCAACAGTTGATGTGTAAACTTGAAGTTGTTCTCTAAAAATAGAATCAAGATTGAATTCTTCATCAAGTTTCACTAACTCGGTATTACTTTGCAGCAGCAATTCAGTAGTTATATTGGAAGATGTAATTGAATCACATATGTGGGTACAAGATAGTATCGGCCCCATCAGCAGAACTGAGAGGAGAAGAAAATCTTCATGCTACCATGTAAGTTCACTAACCTCGGAAGCTTGCTCGCAACCAATATTTCACACTTGTAAAAGGTCATTTTGGCCCCTCTAAGATCCATGCGGCATAAATTTTCATTGGCAACCTTTGACACAATGTTAAGATTTCAGCAGGTGTTCTGGCCTCAATTACGGTGTCGAACTGTTTGTTACCATCAGTCTCTATCAATAATTAAATGATATCTTAATCATTGGGAATTAGTCAAAAATAATTCTCTAGATGATCAAACTGAAAATTGAAAGCGGATGGACTAATATATGCATATGATGGTGGCACAAATGTGAGGCAAAGTACTATATATGCACATAAGGGTACTATAAAAAAAAATCTACGCAAAAATTCCACCACAAACCTTATACTGAACAAGGACATCAATGTCTTTCATAGTTTCACGAACTATATTCCCATTTTCATCTTCAACAATCAAAACCTCTTCCGGCTTAGCCATACGACAAATCATGAGTGTTCTTAACTTGGACAATGGAACTGAATAAAGTTGCCGCCTCTGAAGAAGAGGAGAACCAAGGCCATCAACCATCTCAGGCATGAGTGTCGACTAAAGAGAAAAGTGTGTCATTATTGAAAGTGGCAAAAAAGTATATGCAACTCAGACAATGTGATAATGTAAAAGAAGATATAAACTAAGACATGGAAAATACAAGCTAATAAGCAAGAAATTTTTAGTGCTAGTAATGTGAACATATCTCAAGAAGATGAACGTAAGTAGATGAACACGATGATATTTAAACAATATGATAAAAGGACGCCAAACATGATTAATGATTAAAAATCCTGTGAAATTGTTTTTGTAATTTAACTACCATCATCCTTATCGATTCTGCTGAAAGGAGTAAGCAAACCTTATCTCATTAGTTCAAATGTAATCTCTCCTTAAATAATAAAACAAAGTGTAAGATACAAAAAAAAAATGCCAAGAAGTTATTTGGAGATGAGAATGAAATTATTCAAACTCATAAACAATAACTTTTGTAGAATTTTCTTAAAATAACATTATAGCTTATCCATTTTCAATGACACAGGAAAAAAACAAGACTATTAAAATACTGGTCTACAGGTTTTAATGGAAGATTAGATCATAGGAAAAAGATCAAGAAACATCAGCAGAGACCTTTCAGTAATATGCTATAAAGATGTAAATGATGCACCTTGTTTTATATGAATATCCTAAGGAAAATATTTAGATATATAAACAATAAAGATGATTAGCTATACATGTATGTACAAATACCTGAAGACCCATTAAGCTTGCTGAAAGAGTAGGGTTCTCCAAGTTGTGATGCGCTTCAAACAGCTCTAGGACCAATAAATTCCAATAGTCCAAGCAAACCTGCGTATACTCAAAAGTTGGACAGTATAATATTTCACACCAAGAACTTGTCAATGTAAGTGTGGGTATGAAGTATGATACCTTGAAAACTTCAGTGTCATCAACATATGAGATACCAATAAGGTACTCGAGGCCCATCAATAATCCACCTCTATTTGCAGGAGCTGATTCCAGCACTCGGATGTGACACTGCAGAGAGATTAAGAAAGTTATATGAAAACAAAAAACTTGCTTAAGTTGGTTTTGCTAACACACGGAAACAACAATCAAAAATCTTGGTTGAATATAGGAGACAGCATATACAGACTCAAACCACTATACATACTTTACAACAATGGCGCAGAAAGCGCTAGGCGCCAGTCGGGCGCCCAACTAGCGCCTAGACACTTTAGTACTTTTAAATTTTTTATATATTTTTTTTAATTTCAGCATTAATAATATTGATATTATTTATAATTATAAATTATTTTGAAGCAATTTTTAGTGTTTCAATACTAATATTTATATTTTTTAGTTTTTTAAATTGGAAGATAAAAAGAAGTTCAAATCCACTTAAAAAGTTCCTTTGAAGACATTAATTTCATGGTAAAAATTGTTTAGGTTTATTGAAATTAAAAACGAAATAATGTTATTCTAAATACTTAGCAAAACATCCAATCACAATAAGTAACTAACAAGTTAAACATATGGTGAAACCAATATTGCAAAAAACGCTAGGTGCTAGTGGGATTTGCAGTTTGGCTAGGGGCCGCCTAGCGCCCAGGCAGCACCTAGGTGGCCGTCTAGGCTGAAATTTGCAACACTGTTTTACAAAAGACTTTCTAAAAAAGGTATATAACAAAAGGTAATTGTTAAAATGATATCATTGAATGAAAATATAATTTCAAACATCATGGCAAGCTACATCATTGAATTTTCTACTGAGTCTTTGTGATCCTTTTATTGATCAAGTTGAATCACTCTGATGTCTTCCAATTAACCTCACGATTTCACATAGTTTGCAGACTAAATGATTTTCCAAGTCTTCAATTGCACCTCAAATCTCCTAAACTTTCATTGGATTTAAATAAATGAGAAGACAAGATAAACACAGTCTTGGTGTTGCAGCAAACAACTTGCAGTAAATGAGTTCCAATAGTGCCAATCTTCCTTATATTAGGTGTGCAAAATTAAGAGAAAGACAAATAAAAAAATGGCACCAAATTAGCAATTACAATATTATTAGGAACAAGCTCAAAGGATTAAAATTGCCATTGAGCAAGGGAAGGCAGGATCAATCACATTGTTGTTAGGACCAAGCTTGAAACATTAAAATTGCTGAAAAGCATAATCTGAAAGAATTCTAGTCTTTATAATGGGAACTTGTGAACCCTATTAACACAGATCAAATTCTTGAACCTAGATGTAAGTAAGCAATGAACCATAATCATGTTAGCTCAATTAAGTTGTTAAACAAACAAAGAAAGCTACCACCAGACAAGAAATTTTTATCAACAGAGATCATATGAAACACTGTCATCTCTGAACCAATATATAATATGAATTTTGAGTGCTCAAATAAATAATCAGCTACAAGAAGTCAGAGCTAAAGAGAACAAACTTGCCTTGAAAAATGAAGCAAAAAAGAGCGCAAGGTTTTGAATGAAAGCCTACAATTAGATAAAGTTAGCATAGTTTAACCAATCAATAGTTGATTAAACTATTATGAAAAAAAACAATTTACCCAACTAATCCCCTTGGAAATGATATACCTGCTCTTCACTAGAACCATTTGTGTATGCTTCTGCGAAATTTGTACCATGAGGAATAATTGTCTACATGTTAAAATTGTAAACACTATAACTGTCAACAGAATGTGAGAACAAATAGACAACAAAAAAAATCTTGAGATACAAGACATACAAATAAAGGTAAGCCATTGGAATTTGGAAACAAGCATACCTGCAATTGTACCATAAATATTGTATACATTTTCACGTACTGTGCATCATAAAAGTCGCCAAATTGAAGCACCGCGACCTATAAATTAGCAAAAATCTTTACATGCCATTATAAGATGAATTAAATTATCAGTAACCAAGAAGACAACCATTTAATCATCACTGCATACTAAAATTCATGACACTGGCCTGAATATTTTTTGATCATAGATCAAAGTTTAACTGTCCCATTACTAGATAGAAGCATAAAGACAACAAACAAATAAATTTGAGATGAAATTATATTAGGCATGAACCTCTGTCAAACACTGAAGAGTAAGGTTCCGGTATGATCCCACGGGAAAGAATTTTAAGAGTATCTCCAACTGAAAAACATTACAAAAAGATTATAGTAATTTTTGCCTCCTGAAATCTTTAAAGAATTCTTTTTGGATCATCTACAACATGACAAAAACATTGATAAATTAAATATTAAGTAGTCAACGAAGCACAAACCAGTGGAGATTCAAATATATAGCCAAGTGGAATCCATGATAGAAAGGCATGAAGTGTTGCCAAAGTAGCCCTGATAAGCTCTGTTCTTTGAGAGGCTGATAGTACGTATAAGCATAACTCATGGATGAGTTGAAATTCACTGTTAGGCAGACAAAAGTATATTTGATTACAAAATACTAGGATGTGGTAGAATTTTCAAAAAAAAAAAACATGACTTATTAGATATATAGCTTCTCCTGCAATTTAGTTGCATGTAAAGCTATAGCACTAGAATACAAAATCATCATTGTCCCTGCAGATCATCCAAAAAAGGGTAGCCAGCCTCTTGGCATTCGATTAAACAAATAAATACTGTCAAGTGCAGCAAGGTATTCTAAACTCTACAGTAATTCACTGCATTGACTGTATTGTATTTTTTAAATGTTTCATAATTATGTGATAACATGAGCCAAATTGTGTACATATGCTGATATTCATGTTTGGTCTCTCGAACAAACCCAGATTGGCAAAACTGATCCAGATCAACATTGGTCGATTTTCAGAATTCCAGTATCGGAAGCAATACCATCCTGACTGGCAGAGATTCCAAATAAGAAGAGATTGCAAGCCGCATCATTTTAAAATAATCATATTAATCAATTACTTCTGTTTACTTACAAGATACCTTTTATTAACGTGCTTCGGGTTTATACAACAGAAAAACAGGATACCAAACAAAGATCATATAAACCGTACCTATTTAATGACTGCTTCAGTTCTTTTATTTTTTGTTGAGTCATCTCTCCTCTTGAGAAATCAAAAACCTCTTCACTCAAAAGCTGCATCATTGACAACTTATTTAGTATTTATCTCTGTTAGACCGCGACTACTAAAAAGAGTTAATACCTTCAGTATAGCCATACAATTTTCGCAAATTGTTTCACTGCTCTTTGCAGCTGAGACAAGATCGGGAATGAAGCTCTGCCATCTGGCAGGCCACTCATGCTTTAAGACCTACATGGAAAAATCCATGGAACGAAAATATGAGGGGAAGATAGAAATAAGGGCCAGTTCACCTACAAATTTTTTTTATCAAAATGGAAACCAGCAGTAAGAGGCTAACAGTTTAGCACTACAACCCAAAGGGACAGTGGAAAATATAATGATGAGGAATCAGTAGATTACCTGCACTAATATGACATTAAGCTTATTAACATACAATCGCTCCTTCCGGAAAGAGGTTTCATTACTAGAAAGCTGATCAAAAGAGCAAAAGTGACACAAAAATTTAAAAAAAGTTAGGAGTAAACTGGCAAGGAAAGAAAAATAGACATTTATAGAAAAATTGATACTTACTTGTACAATGACATCAGATATATAATTCTTTATTCCATCCCGTTGTTCAGCTGGCAAGGCATTCCATCTGTATTTAATGACATTTTCTAGTACCTAAGAGATAGGTATAGCAGAAACTCATTGGTTAACAGGCTCCAGTACTGCACAAAATTACGCCTGGAAATGCACATTAATTTTCAAATTTAAGTTGTGTGAATGTGTTTTGGCCACAAAAGTTAATTTGCCCCTAGTTTTTAAAAATTCATCAAAAGAGACTTTCATAAAGATTTTGTAGAAAACACCATCTATTTCATTTTGCAAACACTTTACATTTTTTATACAAACACCTGGACATGCATTATAAAGCTCAATATTATTCTTAAATAGTTTAATCAATGAGATGAATAATTGAGAAAGTACATCATAAATTTCTGTCCTTAATTATCATCATTGAAACTAGTAATAGGAATTTTAAAATCACAGGTGCATTTATTTTTATTTATTGGATACGTAAAATAAATATTATACTCAGTATCCTATACTTAATATAATTCAATTGCAAAGTAAACAATTAAACTATAGGCAATTATTAATTAACAATTTCATTTTTAGTCATTTTAACTCTTACAATGCTAATTTATATAAATCATCTCAACTATGAAAACCATATATTTATTCACAGCAGCTTTGTAGCTCACTATAAACTTCCTGGGAACTGCTTTTTCAACTTTTTTCCAGTATCCACTGGAATGCTCACAGGTCAAATCAAGGGTTAATCCAAATCTAGCCAAACTCAGTTAAAAGACTGGAGGAAAGCAGGACAAACCCTGGTTGGATCAGGTTCTACAATATGTTCCAAGTTGGGTTTAACTGAATTACTTATTGGTAGAGTTTTCTTATACCTACGAGATTAGCCCAGGTCAAAATTTATAATTGTATGAAAATTGGGTTAGATTAAGTCAGGTTTTATATATATATATATAGAAGAAGGAAAGTAAACTCATACAAATTCTTAGAAGTAAATTCAAAAAAGTATATTAAACCAAAAATTTAAAACCAGAAATTTATGAGCTGGTTACAGTCAGCTTTAGGGTTTCAGAGTTTTTGAGATCTCCGCAGCTACTTTTCCTAACACTATTCACAGCTGCAGAAGTTGTGTCAAACTAAGCCTTAATCTCTAAGACTCTAACAACACATGGAAAAAAAATCCAGATAAAACGATTGTTTCAATAAATTTAAAGCAATTTCACACCAATTTGACTTTTGTTTGACACCCACACTTATAGCTGTGTCAATATCAGCGTGCACCATATCTATACTTGAACAATATAGCAAAGGATTGAGCCAATTTTGGTATCCCTGTGCAATATGGAAAAATACAATTTATGTAGCTCATATGAATTATATCCAGTGCACTAATAACTAGATTTCATCAAAAAAATAATTGTAACAGAGTTAGAGTAAATTGGCATACTAACTTTATGAGCAACATCACTAATCAAAGTTCTTGTCATAGTCCAATGAATTCCAACTTAATGACATTTTTAGTCATATTTTTTATAATAAAAATCTTAACCTATATTGCGTCATAAACATGTTTTGAACATGATTGTCAAAATCACTCCTGATAGATATAGTCTTATTGTCTGGGCAGAATGGTAGATCAAAATAGATTTTAAAAAAACAAAAAAAGTGAAAATATAGCAATTTCATATATCAGATAATGGATGTTTAATCAAAACTATAATATCACATTGCTAGAACCAAGTAACATCATGTTAATGTTATTATTTTGTAAATCACACTGCTAGACTCAACCAAATTGACTAAAACACTAAGTTGTCTCATTTGGTAAGTTACAACTAGTAAGTGTTAAACACTAATTTTGAGTGTGATAAACACTTAAAATGCATACTTGTATGAATAAGATATGTTGATTAAAACTCTCTTAAAATACAAATTAGTCATTTATTAATATAAAAATTGTTTTAATAATTTTAAAATTGATTATTTATGCCTCTATATTTGATGAATGCATTGTGCAATGTATCTGCCATATATTGTTTGAATATGTGTTTGTAAATCTTCGTTGGAGGAAAATTTTCACAAGGCCTGACTCAGTTGGAAATGTTAAATAACATAAATTTAGCGAGTCATTCAAACACAATTGCAACTGCAATAATATCAATGCTTTCAACATTCCTAGCAATTGTTGGAATTTTGCCATGTAAACACCAAGGTTTGTCCTCAATAAAGCAAACAGGAATAACCAACTTTGAAACGCCCATATGAGACAAGAAATCTTGTGTTTTGTGTGTGGACTACCAAAAGCCCAACTACTTAAATCTGCATGGATCAGAATATAACTTTCTTACCCTGACAACCCTCGCAATTAAAAGAAGGTTGAGGAAGGACATGCCAAATTACAACCACGAAAGTACACGAGACGCACGAGCCCACACCAATGGGATTATAGAAATCATGTGAATGAATATGTTGAGGACCATAAATTGTTTAGGCAAAAACCTTTCGTGATAATCGCTGCAGGTGTACATATCTTTTTCGTTTAGTTATATAATATTACATGTCACACTCTCGTGCAAGATGGGATCCTTTTCACATTATAAACAATTAGTTGAAGGTTCATGCAATGCACTTGAGAAATTTTGTGGCATTGAAAAATGCATCATTCTGAATAGTTTAGCAAGTGATGAACATGTTGCAAACATGTGTTCTTATTTGCTCACCTGTGTTCCTCTTTGCATTCAAATTTTGTATCCAAAGGCATCCATCTTGCCGTTTGTGAATCCACCCACCCCCCACTCAAACACACACTCTCTCTAACCTTACACGAGGCCACGAGGGTATTAACAGTTGAAATTGCAGGCGTACCACTCTTTACGCCTGATTGTACCTTTTGTTTGGCATGCATTCATCACAACTTGGCCTACATTTTCTTTAGGTGCACTAGAAGCTCATGTCTAAAAAAGTAAAAAACAACAAAGTTATGTAGAATGGAACCAGACCCAACAAAGACTTCAAATGGGCTATCAGAACAAATATCCTCATGACAATTAGTTTTTTATTTGTAATTAGCTTGAGGGAACGTAAATCTGATCTTCCAACACGACCAACAGCCTTCACTAATTCTAGGAAGCAAAGTGAGTTTGACAACCTTGCCCTCGGCTATTCTATCCACATATCATTCTAGGATAACTAGTATGTAGATACATGTTGTCCTACTGAAAACCAAAATAGGAAAGCGCAAGCGGACAATAAATTGTGACTAGACTTGATGCAGACACTTCATTAACATGAGATATATCAATGCTGGGTACAAACATATGACAAGTCTAGTTTGGTGCCATCTTAAAAGACGGATGAAAACAATGAAGCAAACAACAGTTTGGAACTAACCTGTAGGGCAAAAAACTTGGTATTTAAGTTTTGTGAATTTTGTAGAATGTGAACCACTTGTAGCCATGTGTCAGGGTTGTTTTGCAATTCTCGCAGTATCTGATCTGCAGCTGACCTCTGTGTCAAGACAACAATCAAGAACAAGTTCTATGATTAAATCAATAAATTTAATATTTATGTTAAAACAGAATCTACAACGTCATGAAGTACCATATTATGCTAGGATGAGTTAGCTAAACAACCGGAAAATTTGCTCATTGTAGTACAGAAAAGTGTGCCAGAGCAGAAATAAACAAATCATTTTTTTCAATGACACGTTTACTTAGATTAGAAATTTCACAATAAAATGCAAATGTATATGAATCCACAGTCACACAGTTTATGCAATAGACCATTTTGAGGAAAACAAGAAAACGAGAAGCATGATTCTAGAAGCAAGTTCCATTGGCTTAAGTTGGTTAGGTTTAAAGGATAAAGTGGCAATACCACCCAAAACACAAACAACCAAACCTTGCAAATCTCAGGGATCGCCCACCTAAGAGGCGCAACAACTTCCTCGAAGACCCACACAACTAGAACAAAAAAAAAATGCTAATCACAGGTGAGCAAGAAAACCTCTTCCTTGGATCCCGTCCCGTAAAATGCGGCCACGGTCGCATCGAGCAGGGGCACGTCGATCGGTTGGCTTAAATCCCTCAATCTCTCCGCCATCACGCCGAGCCGCAGATCCAACCAGAAAACTTCAGAAAGCGCACCAATTAGAAGCCTCGAACGAAGAGCAATCTCCAAACGAGCAGCGTGGTGAAGAGAACAAGGAGCAGGGAGGCGTCTCCCAAACCCTAGCCCTTCTCCTCTCCGGCTCCGCCGCGCGCGCGGATTGGATTCGAATACTAAAAAGGGTTTCCTTTCTTCTTTCGCCTTTCCCCTTCTCTCTCTCTCTCTTATTCGCTCGGTCCTTCGGCGATCGTCAGCGCAAACGAGGGCGGACGCGAGAGGGAAATATAGTGGCCGTGGGAGATTGGGGAAGCGGCTGGGCTTGGGGAGCTTGGGGTTTTGTGGGGGATGGGAAAGAGGACAAGGCGTTGGGCACTAATAACGAGGCTGCCACTCTGGCTTGGTGGGAACTGGGAGAAATACGAAAACGCTGTGGATGGGCCGGCGTATCTAGTTGAGGGGCATCCTTTCCTGAAGAGGTGGGGCTAATTCGGACATTTCATCCGGGAGATCTAATGGACGCTTTCGCCTTTTTACTGCGGTCTCTCCGACAGATCGGTTGTGTTTTAGGGTATGGAGGGCAATTTAACCCAACTCTTTGATATCCAATTCGAACAGAACGGTACGAAGGATATCTGATTTGAATATTTAATTAAATTATATATATATATATATATATATATTAGAAAAAAATTAATTTATTAATTTTTTTTTATATATTAAGAGGTTAAAATCGTATTTAATTTATTTTTTAATTATATGTATACTATTAATTTTAATATTTTATTTAAATAATAATATTATTATCTTACTATATTATTAAGAATCTGACCCTAATACTAACCGATTTCTAATTAATTTGGTGAAGCCTACGATGAAAT
>JBBPFQ011011792.1:0-10739 GCA_037974815.1 Kaempferia elegans | reverse complement strand
GAAGATCATAACTAGTAACAAGTACAATTGGTGCATTTCACAGAATTTAGCCATGGAATCATATTACAATGAGAAGACTTACCTAACTGGTTGATGATTGTAGGGAGCAAGTCCTGAAGTTCTGAAATCAGAAAAATAATAAGATTACACTTCTAGAAAACTTTCACAATAGAAATTATAGGGGAGCATCATATTGAGCTAAAAAGGTGATGTTTAAACATATTGTCAAGCCAAACACATAGATAAAGTGTTAGCTATTTATTAATAATCTACTTAATGTTAATGAAATTTCTTCTTTTGATTTTTCCTTAATTTTTTGAATGCAGTCTTCCACTCTTGCAAAATAGTTAATATGAGAAGGAAAAAAAATTGTACTTTTAGTTTGAGGAGAACCGCTAACCACCCAAGTATTAGCTGCAATCGAAGCTTGCACTAAAAACAAAAAGAGTTGAACATCAAGATACAATTTTGTTATATGATACATGAAATCATTAACTTGCTTAACCAATTTCTATCTTTGTTTACCTTTGGGATTCAGAAACTGGATAACAACATCATCTTTAAAAATGTTGACTTCTTCTATAGCAGGGATAGTATTTACCCCAATTCTTCTCAACGTGCTCTGAAGTTTTTTGTCATCTGTAGTTGGGCTTTTGTGAACTGCCTTCTTCTTTCTAGATTTAGATTCAAGAAGTAAAATAATTGGTGAAAACTAGACAAAGAATGCTGACTCGTAAGCCAATGAACAAGATATCCCAAAAAAAACCAAAAGGAGGCACTCTAATAACAAAAACATTTGATCACATTTAAGGTTTTAAAGTATTCCTCTGTTGGAGTATTGTCTATGACCAGAATGATATGACCTCAGACCATACCACACCAGAATGATTCAGCATGCTACATGCTTAGTATTATAATGAGGGATATTATAAGGATTATAAAAGTTAGAATGCCAGAAAGAAATATTATGTATCCCAAAGAATGAAACAATGAATCATGATAAATCTAACAGATCCAAAGAATATGACACTCCAGAATATTAAATGTATCTAATGAACCTGCGCATACTGCCTTTTCCACCGGTGCGGACTGCACCAGCCATCTTGATAAGCTTCTCACGATTCATCTGCAAGAATAATAAAATTTAAATTGCAGCATCGAGTGTTGTACTAATTCTTTGATCAGTCAAACCAGGAACAGATGACAAAATGCAACAGATTAGGTTAATATAAAGTATATATGTAGATTCAATAATCTGACAAAGGAGAATATGTCACTATACATGGAAATTATTATGAAAAATCACACAAACAAATGAACCCAACTTGCTAGATCAATTTAACAAAATGGGAAAACCATTTGAAGCATGAGCAACAGATAATTGAGTTGAGATGATATATGAATTACACATAATTATTACACAAATACGTGTTGGTATTAAGATCATTCAAAGCTTTAATCAAACCAAAACAAAAATTGAACTTCAGCATTATCAGAAGTGGCTCAAATCAGCAGTTATCATGAACCGTAGGCCAATAAATGATCACTACTGATTCAATCCTGCCAAACTTTCTAGATTTGCATCAAAACTCCCAGTAGAAATAAGTACTCGATGAATACAAAAGCATGTACATGCACCTTGCTCTAGGGCATTTAAAAATCTTGAAGGTTTCCTTCAATGCACAAAATGAGAGATTTCCACAAGTTACTGTGGTATACGAGGATGCACCTTGCCAAGAGAACAAAACAATATATGAAGCATTCTGAATCTAATGAACCATCACCATGAAAGTTGGACAAAACTGAATTGGGAAAAAGCAATCTCAGTCAACCCAATGGACTTCTATGACAGGCTTTGTTAAGGATCCACCATTATGAATGGCGCATGAAAAGAGAATGGAGTAAAATGCATTAAGAAGTTTTTATCCTAAAATGGTCATTTAAATCTACTGGCAGACCGCAAGTAGCTGGGATCAACACAGCTTGTTGTTGAATGACAAGTGTGAAATTGAAAAGGTAAAATCAAATATCAATCATCGCATCAATATAATCAAATTCAAATCAAATCCTACCTGGAGCAATGATAACAATCCTTCATGATGTGCATACACAAGCAAATCATCAGTACTTCAACAAAACGGCTATCTAAAGCCAGTATAAAGGACGCAAGCACACAAAACGGCATTTTAACGGTTTTTCGAGGCTATACATAATTCCACAAGTGTTCAAAATATCATATTAACCATCAACCGACTGTAAAACTACCACGCAATCTTTCGGACAAATTGCTACGATTTGGAAACACATTCTACAGTCCACTCACTGACCGCAGAAATAATAGACAAGAGAGAAAGCCCTAATCTCAAACAATCTGACACACACAGAGAGAGAAGGATCTCGGAAACAATTTAATCTACACGCATCCATCAAATCTGTACAGGAAGCGCTTACGATCGTAATGAATGCGGCGGAGGCGGCGGCGGAGGCGGCGGCGAGATGCAGATCCCTTGCAGTGCGGCGCGAAGCTGAGCAGCAGTGAAGGGTTAATGGAGCGCATCCCTGCACCTACTTATTAAACCGTGGCCCAACACGGCCCAAATTGACTGGGCCTGGTGGAAATGATCCGTTTCCTGACGTCATGGGTTTCTTCGTTGTCTTGACACAGATAAATTATTCATTAATATTATTAAATTACTATAATAAAATATTCAATTCAGATATATACAAATACTAAAAAAAATATTAACCAGGTTAGCTAACGTCGAGCTTGGAGTGATCAACCCCCACAAAAGTTTCCCAGCAACCACCAGAGTAAATCTGGAAGCACTCGTGATGGGCAGCCCAAAAGCTCAGTATCCCTTAATTGTGAGTCTCATTTAGAGGAAAAATCTATATAAATATGTTGTAGTTGAGAATCGAATCGTGGGTACTTAAGAGATAACTGGACACCCTTACCCGAAGGCTACAGACAAATACTAAAAGATGATACAGCTGAGGATAGGATATTTAGATGATTTACAAATTTATATCTCTGAAATGATAAAAGTCTGTCTTCACTTACATTCTTCCATTCGACATAGTTTGAAGATTGTTCAGTCAGACTGAGACTGCATACGTTTATTCAACTAAAACGCAGAAAAAAGAATATGATAAAATCCAAAAGAATCACTAGACCTGAAAGCACCTCATTATATAGACACTTGCTACCAAATGAAGGATTTACATTGGCAACTCAGTAACAGATCAAGTTGCATTTATATATATCATACTGAATGCAAGGCATCGCGCACGGCTATAGCTCTGAGTCGGATCTCCCTTGAAGAACATAGCAGCCACTGAAGAAGCTTCGATTTGCTATGTGGAAGCCAACTTCAGTAACAGATATCGAATAGCCACCCTCGAAGCAAAAAAGATTTACCAGTATCTCGGCTCTTCCTTTAGAGAAGTATTTGCAGGTAAATTCACCTTCAAAAACAACATAACGGCCAAGTTTGAGGACGCAATTTATTAAATATATTCATAATTCAGCATAAGATAACTGTAGTTCACCTGGTTAGCAAGGGGAAGAATAGACTGGAAAAGATGATCATCGATTAACACAGGCAACGAAGGCATCTGACTCATAATGCCCGGGTCGACACTCATGCTGTTTAAAGAGGAAGTTTCCCTTAAAAATCTGTACTAAAAGATCAGCCAAAGGTTGCTAAAACTTAAATGTAGATCATACCTAGTCAATATGTTGGTTATGTTTTCTCTGGTGCAATAGAATAGGTTGATGTTATCTTGAAACTGAAATGTATCAGAGTAACAAAATGTTTTCAGAAAGTTGATCATTGTCTCCTTTAGAAGTATTTGAGGAGTCCACAAATGATTCTTGGCAAAATGTTAATAAAAAGAAGAAAACCAATAAATCATTTGTGAGTATAGCTTAGAGATTATATGTAAAGATATGAGATACTTCTATATTAATTTTGGATACTGTCATTTATTGATCCTCAACACAGTTTTTGTATGGAATTTACATCTTGGAAAATTATTAACATGTAGCTGCATGACAAGGGGTTTCATTTTCTTTTAAATAGATAATTATTAAAATTGCTTTATTCCATGAGAAGTTAGTGAAACAAATAGCCAATTCTGATATGGTGTACGACAATAATCTATGAATTGTGGAATCAGTTGGAATTTGATGACAATTAGCTCAAAAACTAAAGTAAGTTTATAGGATAAAGGAAGACAATTGCCAACTAATTTTCATTTGTTTAGTTAACTACAGTCTAGAGAAGCTATTTTCTATATCCTTCCCATATCTCCTTTACATTTCCTATTCCTTGTATATTCCCTCATCCTCGTCGCGGTTACTATATTTCTTTCTTATTTATATATTCCCAAATGACAAGAAGATATGCCACCTTCATAGTGTAAAAAGGAATTAACTAATACCTCAACTCAATCACAAAGGTTGAACTTGATCATGAGTATTCATACAATAATATTAACATAAAACTTGAATGCAAGAAGGGAAATGTTAGTAGAGGGTGTATAATATCAACCTTACTCAGTTCAAGGTTCGATCCAATCTGACTAAGAAGATTAAAATTCTTCATTAGAAGGCTCTGTGTCTCAAAGTTTATTGGAGTAGCTGTTGAAAAACAAAAAGTTATTATTGAGAAGGGAAAAGCAAAATGAAAGTGAAAAAGGTAAATAATCAAACAGAAAATGGGAACTATCCATGATTATAACTGAATTTTAGAAATTGTGTGCTTGCTTGACTACTACTAATTGTTAATGGCAAAACCAGAGCCAGTTTGCAGTGATAAAATATTTTCACATCATAAACATAATAACTAACAAAATAAATAGAAGCATCACATCTCAGAGCATGTTTCTAACGATTAGTTGTTGTTTGAATCCTTCAGTTGATGATAAGTATATAGGATAAATATACCAACTTTTGCTTGCAATGAATTAAGAAGCTGTGCATCAACTCATGATGTGAAAAGTATATGGATACAAAGCATGAACACACAGCATGATATGACCTGTTTTTTTTTTCTAAAAACAAGCAAGTTGTACGTTCCACAAATCAATGAAACTAACACATGCTCAACTTCAAGGCATTGTTGAAACATGCAGGAGGTCAATCTTATAATGGTGATCACTAAACATAGCCTACAAGTGTTGAGGAAGTTCAAACATCTGAGTTTTGTGGCTAACAAGGGCACTTGAGTGAAGATTTCTAACGAACAACGAAAGCCCATAGATTTGACAAGTGAAGGAAACCCTAGCCCCTAGGTACATCTCTTACTCGTGTCAACCAGTACGACCTCATATTCACACACAGTATGCAACTTCATATGAAAACTATCGCATTCCAATCAACCACTTAAACATGGTATCAAAACAAGACTTTTAAACCTCAGGTTCAGCTATATGTTGACAAATCTATTATCATTCATATAGATTGCAAAATGACTTCTTTGAGGGAAGATTGTAGAATGATTCTAATGATCTCGTGCTTAATCATATCATTCCCTTTCAAATGATATCACTGAAACTATGATATGCAATTGTACATGAATTAAGTATTAACCTCTATAAAACCAGCTAATAATATTCTATCTTCAACCAAAATCAAATAATTTCAGAAAATAACTATGTTGGTAGGCCTCCATACTAACTTTTTCTTTTTCTCATCTCATGAAGCTATTTCTTACTTATGTAGTTGTTGAAAAGCAAGGACCATTAAGTAACCTGAGTACCACTCCCTCCTTTTACAATTCTGTGAAGAAAAAATATACGTGAAAAAAAAAAAAACTAAGACTCCAGGAATCTTAAAACCATAGTAAACTCCACAAACATAGGAATTTACTGGGCACAACCACATGCCATACTTCAATAAAATGTCACTAGATCATGGTACATACATCAAAAGAATCAAACAATCAAAATAAACACATTTCAGTTCCAACAGTTCTCAAACAAAATCCTGATGAAAGAAATGCCAATACATGTAGGGGAATACATTTCCACAGAAATAATCAAACATAGTAAAAAAGAACTCTTGAGAAACATACACTTCAAAATTTGCATTTCTTACATTAGAAAGGCACATTTAAAGCACTTTATATGGTGACTACTGAATTTTGCACTTTGATTATTTAAGTTATATAGGATAATTCTATCCTCATTTTCCTTAGTTAAGAATCACAACAAGAGGTTCACTATGGAACAAGATTAAATTATGATAATAGTACTTTTAATAACCTTGACAAAGTTGATTATTGCTGGGCACATCATGCACCCTCAATGAAAAGGTGGCCACACTCTCTGGTTGCAAAGAATGCACAGTGCTCAGTGAGGAAGTATACACAATCTTTTCCTGAAGAAAATTCCCACATCAGGATCTTAGTAACATATGAGCTATAACATAAGATATAAAACTTCCCATAGTCAAGTATGTTCCCATACAACAAGAAAAGCACCTGATATATAACTTATTTCATTCAACTCATTCTAATTTTTTCTTATAACAAATGATAGACACCAGAGAACTAAAAAATCTACAAATAACATGGATGTAATTTTTATATACCAGTAATAAGTGATCAAGTAGAAGGAGAATATATATAGTTGAAAAGAAAAAGAATACCAAACTATTAAGATTGAACAAACATGGAAACAAATAAATGATATTTGCAACCAGCAGTTTAGAACATTTTGTCAGGTAGGAGATTTGCTTTCCTTTACCTTCTTTTCAACGTGGTAATTTTCTAATCTGCGTCTTTTACCACTCTCCTCGTTCTACAATAAAAATCACAATATCAGTTAGAAGTACCTTGTAAAAAAGTACACAAATAACTAAAGAAGATAAAGATTTGCTACATATCGTACTTCTTGAGAAGCATCACAAAACCCAAGTACCTCCCTAGTCATGATTTTATCAAAGAAGAAGGAATTAAAATAGAACTGATGATAGAAATGAATTTCAAAATTATGATAGTACTGGTAGACCATTTATTTCATAAATCTTTCAGAGAATATCTAATTACAATGATTACTAATGCTGACAATGGCATTCTCAATAAGTTTGTATTTATAGATTTTCTGAAGTTTCAGCATTTGGATGCAAAAAGAAATGAAAGTATAAAGGTTTTCAAACATACTCTTTCCTTAGTCAAATTGAATTTTGAGGATGATGAATAACATTGTTTTCAATTAGCATGATTTTTCTGAGCCTTTCCGATCTTTCTCCATGAGACCTGCATTACTAGTCTCTCAAGAAGGTGTATAGTACATTCATTTTTTTTTCTGGGTTATTGGTTTAACATCCTGTCATCCATGGAAGACACCCAACTCAGACATTTCAAGATTTATGATGCTTGATTAGAAGATTTGCTTTTCACTTGATGGGTTTGCCATATGAACTAGAGAAAAGAAATAAATCTCCAAGTTTTTTGAGATAAAAGTGAAACATCTCCTTCTATGAATATATTTAACTGCTATGCTGTTAATTGATGTACGTGATGGACTAAGGATAGATATGAAGGGCTTGCATTTAAAATGTTTTGCGTCTATGGAGTATAAAAAAATGTCAAATTCTATACAAGCATGTTTAAGTCAGTACTCACAACCATCAACTGGCACTTCATTGCAACGTCCCTAACTGTCTTCTCAGGCAGCTTAGCTGCTATCTTGATATATTTCATTATATTAATCGGCTCAGTAGAATATCTGGACATTTGACATAAAACAATAATGTCAAGCAAAAAATTAGTGAGAAACCGGAAGTGGGAATACGAATAACATGTAAAAGGACTACATTTTCTAGTATGCAAGAGAAAAAGACATGATTCCTTAGGAGCTAAGACACGAACAAGTAATTACAACTATTATGTTTGAGAAGAGAAAAAATTGAGATACCTAAATCAAACACCATTCTTGAAATAGATAATTCAACTCCACGATCAAGTTCAATTAAGATATTGAATTATACTATGGTTCCACATTTCATCATCCCTCAAGAAACTAAATCTTTGCAGAATATAAATAAACTACAAAAAAAACCCTAACCAACTAAGAAAGAAACAAAAAGACCAGAATCCACGACACACCTATCAGGAAAAAAACAAGAGCATAAGTATCTCAAAGTTTAGGTCGGCTACAATGACAACGCTTATTTAACCATGCAGTATCAATTACTACTACAAAAGTGATCAGTATTTTTTTATATTATATATGCATTCAAGCAGGATAAAATTTATTTAACATAGATGATGATATAGTAGCGAATAAAGCTAATGACCCAGAAGGATCCATAAAGCCTACCTCATTTAATAACATAAGGTTTGGTTATTGTTGTTGTATATGCATTCAAGAAGTAAAGAATAAAGAAAGACCAAAATCAACAAGAAAATTCAACTTACTCCGTAAGGCCTTTTCTCAACACATATAACTCTTCCAAAGACCAATGCGTAGCCACGGTTGCACTGTGTTTGACAGGGGGCATGGGGTCTAGAATGATGTTTCCTGGAAGATTACCTGGCAGTGGCATCACAGAAGCAGTATGACTTGGAGTGCCAGGGTTGCCAGGCAAGATCATTCCTGCTACAGTGCTAATTTCACCTGAATTATACATTCCCTCTGATACCAGCCCTATTGCCACTGGTTGAAACGATACTACATTCTGATTGCTAAGAGATGCAGGAAAGACTCTTCCATTGTGAAAATTCAAGTTATGGTCAGCCTCCATTCTCATCCCAAAAGAAGCTTATTTGTTGAAACGAACAACAGTCCACGAAGATATTGAAGAGCCAGAACTTCCTGAAAATCTCAGAACTGTTATATTTAAGTTGACAATTTATTTGCGATGCTGCATCAGTATCAGCCACAACTACTGTCCAATCAAAATTAAAGATCAAAATTCTCAGAAGAGCTCCGAACAGCCAATTTTCCAAATTTCCTCCCTAACAATCTAAGAAAAGCCTGCT
Organism: Kaempferia elegans; assembly: GCA_037974815.1. NCBI lineage: Eukaryota > Viridiplantae > Streptophyta > Magnoliopsida > Zingiberales > Zingiberaceae > Kaempferia > Kaempferia elegans. The sequence goes on along the minus strand of JBBPFQ011011792.1, from coordinate 1,749 downwards.
TCTGATATCTGAGCAGCAGAAATCCAATCACCACCAGAACGATCGAAGAAAAGGTTGCTTCTTCTGCCTATTTAAGAAGAAAAGTAACCATCAAATTAAAACAATCAGGTTCAAAACCATCGGCAGAAACAATCAAGGATTATCTACCAAAAAAATTGGATTTTTTTTTGTTGGTATGAGAAAGAATGTAAAGAGATGGAATGAGCACCAAGAAATCCTTCGCAAAAACGTTTTTTTTTTTTTTTGTTCTTCGCGCAAAAACCTTCAGCGTCGGGCAACGATGTTTGCAGACACAGCGCGTCGACACAAGAAGCGTACCACCCACCCTCCGATTCTGCAAATTCCTTTCTAGAATGGGATTGCAGACAAGACAGAAAGGGGGGGTTCTAAATTGGGATCGAGACTCACTCTATTCAGCAAAGCGGCAGTACAAATCCCAACGCAGTCAATCTATTGACGGGTGTAGTTGCCACTTCTGGCGGAATCTTCGGCTGCCCATCCCTCACTACTCACTGCTATCCGGCCTTGCGATTCTTCGTTCCCTTCCTCTCAAATTTACTCCGACTTTTCTTTTTTTGCGGTTGCTGGATTTTAATACGCTTCTCTGCTTTTTGGTTTGTTATGCTTTTACTCCCACTTCAGTTCGACTTCCTTTTCCATTACCACAGCCACACAGTGGTTTGGTGCTCATTCCCCAATCCAATTTCTTGATTCCCTTCTCGCCACTCTGCGTCCGTTGGGACACTGTTGGACCATGATTAGTTCCCAGACAATGAGCAACTGCAAACTGTTCGGGGAATTCATGGGGGACAAGAATTTGACGAGCTTTTTGCAGTGGAAGAAACTGGGGGTGAAAAAAAAACGAGTTTTTTTTTTTTTTTTGGTTTGTTTGTTTTTCCTCGGAGAAAAGATAAAACAGAGGAAGGGATAATAAGTAAATAACTGAGTAGTTTTGATACGTTGCTCGTCTAACTTTATTAGAGATTGTGCTTCGTGATTAATAGTGAGCCGGAGGAGCGTTCGGAAACGATTCAATCATCCCCCGCATGAGTGGGCCCACACAGATCACGACGGATAATCTGAATGAAGGGCGATGAGTTTTATAATATAATCTTATTATTATATTATAATATTAATTATTTTATTAGTACTGTTTTAATGTTGTAATATAATATAATCTAAATTATAAAAGGTAATAAAATTTTATAATCTTCATTATTATTCTAATCACCTATAATCTAATTCATTATAATTCTAATCATCTATAATCTAATTACATTTCCAGTTCAATATTTAACTAAAATTTAAATATCAAATATACCCCTAATTTATTTTCTGCACCAATCGGTCACTGATGTCGCTGTTGTCGGGCACCGGGCACCATCACCACCACCCGCTGTCGCAGGTAGAAGTCGCAGGATATTTTTACTATGTTATAATAATATGAATTATATTCTTTATAAAAAAATTAATAGATACAAAAAATATATATATATTACCTTTGTAATCAAATACTACCTACATAATATACAACTATTTTATCAAACGTAGTAATGTAATATTAATTACATTACATTATAAAACTTTATTATAGTGATGACAATGGGGCGGATTCAGATGAATTTTATATACTTCGTCCTCATACCTATCGGGTATAGGATATCCGATGGATATACTCATACCCATTAAAGGGTTGGATATCTTCTATATTTATAATTTTTTTCTTTAAATCCAACTATTATCATATAT
>JBBPFQ011011685.1:0-10739 GCA_037974815.1 Kaempferia elegans | reverse complement strand
AATTCTTATTTGGATTGTCTAGAATTCATGCGGCTTAGGTTTTACGAAGAACTAATATCTTATAGTTCTCTTAGTTGAAGGTTCTCTAATTGTGTGATCGTGATCTATATGATGCATAAGTCCCCTGGGATGGTACGATAATTAAAACATAGGAGGTTGTCATATGAGGTCTAGAGATCGAAAATCAACGCGTCCGAGCATATACATCTCTCATGTCTTAATCATTTGCATTAATGGCTAGTAGTCACCGTGATTTACCTCCTTCGTGTTGACCTGGAGACGGGTTGGCGGAGACACTGAGGGCGAGCGAAACGTCTTTTGCCACGTGATCTATATGATGCATAAGTTCTCATTATAATTAAATCTGTGAAAAGATCACCAAACTCCTCTTCTCCTGAAGTTTTTTTTTTCTTTATATCATCTCTAACCTTTGCTTTCGGCTGAATGTGCCATTCCTAATTTTCAGAAACACTACCTTATTGCCTCTGATACTATGAGTAGGTTGTTGTCGCCTTAATTCATATCTCGTTCGTAACAGGCAAGGCATACTTATTTGGTGCCAAATATCCGCAAGCCCATTGCGCATTGCATCGCTTTAACGAGCATTATTTGGAGAATCACAATCTGGAGTCAAAATGAAACGTTATTGGAGAATATATTGTCACTTTTCTCTGTCATTAGTCCTCCAAGCACCCATGTATTTCCCATTAACAATGGGAGAAAGCATGGAAGAACCTTCTCCACACTACAGTGCAAGCAATGCATAAAATCCTGAGGAATACGATCCCTCTGCTAATCCTCTTTTCTTTCTCGCATGCCGTATATTCCAAGCATATCACAGATAGGATTTGCACCATCAGCACTGCATAATCAGCTGAAAATTTCATCTTCTTATTTTTCTTTGGAAGATGAAACGCGTTTCACCTATATTAACTAATTACTTTTTTCATCTGACACTATTGCAGTTTCAGTGTCCCTTTCATAGCCTATCAAATGCCTATACGCATCTAATCACCATTAGCAAAAAAACATAAACTACAGAGCAAAAGAGCCACTAACCTCGATTAGTTGTATCAGATCCAAATCTCTCATCCAAACCGGCGACATAAGGCTTTTTGCCACCTTTTTGACTATTGTTATCCTGGCAGTGCCCAATGACACATCCCCATGCAATCATCTCCTTTATTCTTCATCACTACATTTATTTATGAATCCGCAGAAGAAAAAAGGAGCCGGGTGGTGGGATTCTCCCTTGCATGGCGTGCGTCCTTCCTTCCATCTGACATCTCATTCAATTATTTGTGCATCATTTGGCCACCAGTTGTTTGGTGAACTCCACTGCCATAAACAATTGTCCTCAACCTTTTCCTCACCTGTTGACGTATGAGCGAGGAGATGCTGTTCTTCCTTCCTCGGAACTGACTCCCACGCCATGTGCAAAACCTCATTTACTGCAGCACTGTTCTTGTCATTGTCCCCGAAGAAAAGAAAATTTCAGCTTGAGTTTGGCAGCCATGGGAGAGATAGAGATGAATCATTGGGGAATATATTTGATGGTTGTAGAATTGCCTACGTTGCAAGCTCCACGATGTGATCCTTCACCTCTGCATTTTAAAGAAATGGAAAAAGAAAACAAAATAAACAAGAGAATCAGAGCCTATTGCCTCAAGAATAAGAATAGTCGGCTTCACAATGCACATTAAATATGTGAATCTTCATCATTATATTCATTAAGTTTTGGCTGTATATGTGGCCACCAATATCCTTTCCATGGAGTAAGAATTAAATGAATGAACTGTTCTTATAGTTTTAGGGTTAATTATATGCAGCAGTATTCCATACCTTGTATACGAGTATACTTGTGAGGTGTGTAAATATATAAATATTCTTGTGATTATACATGTGGTCTTGTGGATAAATAATCAAGTATACACGTGTGTGTGTATCCATCCACCATTAGATATATGAATAATTAATTCATAGCCAAACTTTGACTTGCTTTCTTCATCTTATTATGCTCGGCAAATCAGCCACAAAGTCTTTGATTTAATAAAGAAACATAAAGGCGAATGCATTTTTTCTAAAGTTGAGATATCAATAATTATTCCTTATAAAGGCACATCTTCAGCAAATATAATAATCTAACTGTAAAGAAGAAAACTAACACGCTGTCTATCATTGATTGAGGTTGTAGACAATGAAATGTTACATGCAGGCAAATCTTAAGCTTGCTCATAGAAGAGATAGTCCATTAACATATCTTCATACGCACAAAGTAATAAATAATTCAAGATTATGGTGTATATATGTATGAAACATAGCTCACATTCAATTTGCATATTATAAAAGTGATCAATTTGGCTGCAATGATAAGTACCACAGGAAGAATAGATAGATCAAAATCTTATGTGTTCATCCCATGAATTAAATTGTAGTATTCACGATAAGGATTTTGTTAAAATAGTAAGTGTTCATTCATAATGATTGAAAAACAGACGGGATCAATCAGTCTGATCAGAAAGAAATCAAACCTGGGTCATGGTCTAGTCTAGTTCTTTAAATGGATCGATTCTGCATGCGAACCAATTCAACAAGGGCCTGCTTTTTAAAAATGAAACAATTTAATTAGTTTGATAAAAATTGATCAAGTTTTGCCACTTACCACAAGAATCTTTGAAATACTCTTTCATCGACTTTGTCTAATAAACAAACTTCTATCAGCATCGTATCCACAGGTTCTGCTCATGTAGAATGAACAAATCTTCCATGCATTTATCCAATCTCTCTCACTGTTTTCATGTGCTGGAATTGATTGATGTCTCTTTTCTCAGATAAACTCAAATGTGACAGAATATAAGGGAAATCAAAGAATGGCACAATAATCCAGAATATGCTAATTGACCACCTCCATATGTCGACAGGAGTTGCAATCGCATTTCACTTATTTCCCATTTGAAGAACCTTTTTATTTTTTGGACATTTAATGACCAAATCACACTCGACAAGTCTCCTAGTCGAATTGCGTGGTGGTTTCTATTTTTTTTTTTTCCTTTCTTTTTTAATCTCTAGTCTCCTAGTCCCGCCGCTGAGAGGACTCGACGTGATGACCATGCTGCAGAGGGCATCATTGTGGATGGATTAGATCTACCTTTGATTGCTTTGTCACTTCTTAGATGAAGACCTTCACTCCCTTTGCCATAAACTCGTGGCTTTTTCATCAGTTTCTCTTTGACAATAATAAACTCTTTAGCTTTTCTCCACCTGTTCAAGGTTATGCATTAGAATATTGACATTACTTGTGTGAATTTTTTGACATTAAAATTGGCAACAAAGGAAGGAGAATCTCACAGTTTCTTTGAAATTTCATTGGATGGGAGTCGATAAATCATCCCAAATCTTAAGCATGCAAGGGTACTGAAATTGAAAGGGATAAAGGAACAAAAGGGACTTCAAAATATTATCCATTAACACATCATTGAAATGGATAAAATTATTTATTAAACATCAGAACTTTAGATGAGTAACATGTATTTTAAGGGTGACCAACAATGGGAATGAAATTCAAACCAATCCCTGAGAACTTATCAGCCAACAACTTGAAATTGTCATAAATTGAATCCACACTTTGGCCTGTGGCAACTTCTCATAAGGTAAACAATCACTTTGTGGCCTATAAAAAATAGATCAATACCACAAGGAAGAACCCCACTTTGGAAGCATTTGAAGACCAAGTTATAAACTTCCTATTAATTGGAACACTCATAACCCCACTTTAATTTAGCTTACCTAAGATTCTCTCCACCTCAACCCCTCTAACTAGAAAAGCAACCTTGTATTTTAGTCATGTTCCACCTTAACCCTTTCAGCTAATGCTAATCCAACATCTGTTCACCTCAGGCAAGATGCTTACCAACTTTTATCCACATTGACTGAACACCAAGCAGTTCGATTGAACCCCACCCAAATCTCTGTCCACTCAGACATGAGCTTTGAATAGTTCAGTCAAATATGTCACTATCATTTCTATCGTAATTGTGAGTTTGTAATTTCAACCACAACAAGCACTTTAAAAACAGAGCATACTGCCCTCGAAACTTTTTCACGCACGAAGTGCAGACAACCTTAATAGAACTGAATTTATAACCACACAGACACTTCATTCTCAATTCCTAAACCACACTCCTTGAAGTGAAGTCATTTGCGGTGGTGCCACTTTGTCAAAAGAGAATAACTAATTTCAAAAGAAAAAATATATATTTATTCTTTCTCAAGGGATTCCCAAGAACAAACCAAATGCTAAATTCCAACAGTTAGGTGCTTGCTTGCTCCAGGAGCTCACACCTACCTCCATTCCATGTATCATTGATCACCAATCACTGTTACAGGAGGATCCAGATCTAAAGATTTTATTCACCATGCCACTAACCCTTACAAAATTCAATATCCCACATTCATCTCAATCCAAATTATCCTCCTTAACATTGCACTAGTCTCAGATTCCAGGACCATCATTACCCTCTCTATCTATATAAGACTCTAATCCCTCCCTTGGCATTACCACCATCAAGCCTCTTTTGCTCAACTTCAATCCGAGTCCCACAACCCATCACTCAATCATGTCAAGAGACCCACTCGTTGTTGGCAACATTGTTGGGGACGTGTTGGACCCATTTGTCAGGTCAGCTTCACTTAGGGTGATCTACAACGGGAAGGAGTTGATCAATGGGTCTGAGCTCAAACCTTCAGCAGTGGCAAACCAGCCGCGGGTTGAGATGAGGGGACGTGACTCTAGGACGTATTATACTCTTGTAAGTGACTTGTTTAGCTTGATTTGGTTTGGCAGCATGAGCCTCAATCTATCAGCTCAATTGGAGCAAGTGGGTCAAGATGCAAAGTTGTTTGTCCATTTGTAGCAGTCAAAGAATCTTCTTCTAGGTCTTGGATTAACTGTTGAAGCCTTTTGTGCAGTCTTTGAATTGACAAGACTGCTTGACTTGATAGGTTTCTCTTGTAGTTACATGTGTAGTCAGATTTCCACGCTAATCCTATGAAATAGGCTCTGTAGGAAATCCTATAGAGGTGTCTTTCTTGGCCGTAAGATTAGGTCCATATTTAATTATGATAATTGATAATTTATCATTGTTAATTAATCATTAAGATTTAAAACTAAATTTGAATACCATAAGAAATCTTAAAGAGGGACCGTTTTCCTATGCTTCACTATTATCAATCCATTTGCATCACGTAAACATGGCATGAGATTTGTTGCATGTTTATAGAATGTCAACTAAAACATCAATAGATTGAAGACTTCTTGATGTTAATTTGTTGACCATAATGATGTGTTCAGGTGATGGTGGATCCTGATTCTCCCAGTCCGAGCAATCCAACCAAGAGGGAGTACCTCCATTGGTAAGTTCGCCTTGACTGAAAATATGGTTGAAATTTATTTCATTGTTTTGAAATCGAACCAGTCGATCCAACTAGAACACTTGCGAATGGAACATCCAGTTGAACTAGCTAAAGGCTCAGTTCAATGGGATTATCTCGCCCTGGTTTGATATTCCAAACATTGGTATATGATCCCTGGGATCTAATGACCTTCTATCCTAAATGTCCTTGTAGGTTGGTGACTGACATCCCAGAAACATCAAATGCCACTTATGGTGAGTGAGGAAACCACATTAAACTAGGTTATAAACTTCTTTTGACTATGGATTCTTTTGTGAAGCATAAAAGTTTTTGGTTGTAGGAAATGAGATTGTGGCATATGAGAGTCCCCGGCCAACTGCTGGGATCCATCGGTTTGTGTTTGTGGTATTCCGACAATCCATCCGGCAAACAATTTATGCACCGGGATGGAGGCCAAACTTCAACACAAAGGACTTTGCAGCTGCGTATAGCCTCGGTGATCCCGTGGCTGCCATGTTCTTCAACTGCCAAAGGGAGAACGGATGTGGGGGAAGAAGGTAAGTATATAGATTTTGGATCCTTATGGTTTATCAGTTGGATATGCCCAAGATTAAAGGGAACAGGTTGCCGTAGCCAAAATACTCTCTTGATTATCAACTTTTTCACCAACAACTTACAAAATATTTTATATAAAAAATAGAGCCAAAATGACCTAAATAAAACGTTAAACCTATCAAGAAATGAAATTGAAACAATTTGATAGGCAACATGTGATATTAGAATTGTATCAAAATGAACCTGGATGATACCGACAATATCAAATATACTAAATTATGATCAAATAAATTTTCAATCCATCAATTTGTTTGCACAACTTGAACAATGGTTCGAGAGGGATCTCAATTGGGTATATTTTCAAATAAGAAGGTCCGAACTTGATTTTTTTTTTCAATTAGTAGAGGCTCAATTTAGCTACTTGTGCATACGAAAATGAATTTATCAAACATCTTGTGTGCAACTAAAATCAAGCTTCTCAATCAATACAAAATGATAAGCAATTAAGCCCATGCAGAAACAAGAAACATAAATATATGCATTGGACTATGGGGTATATTTCTCAAGGGGAGAAAAAAACAACTCCACTTTATACCTTTTGCCTCCAGAAGTGATTCCTAATCCAAAATCTTGTTTATACAACACTCTGGTCTTGTGGTCCAGCCAATTACAAGAACAACTAGTAAAAGAATCTATCACTGTCTCTTTTTTTTCAAGAAAGAATAACAATCAATGGTCGTATCTCTTACACGGTTTTTTTATTAATCAATAGGTACCAAGCTGTCAATGGATGGATGTAGTGAGCTTTTCATCCAATTGCAATTGTTTTCGGAGGATAGATGAAGGGGGGGCCCATTGCAGTCATGCAAAATGAGCCATACATATGTATTTTCTCATTACATATAAAATACTATGCATCAAGATGTGTACTCATAGAAAATACTAAATACTTTGTACGAGTGTGTTTACTTCTCTACTTGATCAAATGTGTGTCTGTAATTGAATGAAGAAATCAAGTGCTGATTCTGAGCAGAATTAGTGCTACTTGGCATCTGCAGAGTTTAAGACCTATTTTACCTAAAGAACAGATGCGATTTATGTGAGGAAGGGCATGAGAATCGAGGTAAGATTAGTAAGGTTCTTTTGTTCATCCAGATGGAAGACACTGTGGAGTGGACTTCAAACCCCCTTACTCACTTCAAGCCCTTCTTACTTCACCTTCTCTTTCACCCTTTTCCCTCCTGTATTTTTCCTTTCTTTCCTCCCGCATCATTCAAGGTATTTAAACCACACACTTGAATTCACACTATCATGGGATTACTTGTACCACGGTCCAAATAATGTGAAATGTTCTAATAGATAAAGGCTTGAATATTGGATGATTATGTGATATATGATGTTGGAACTTAATTAATCATATGCTTTGATATGTTCATTATGAGAGCAATATACTAATTTTCAGTGTAATATTGAACATATGATCATGATTCTATGTGCTTGCTTCTTGAGTATAACTCACTTAAAGTCTTCGTCAAGGGGGCTTGTGTTCATTCTTCCTCTTTTCTTGCAAAGGAAAAACTCATTCAGGGTTTTCCATATCATTTAGAACCCAACATTCGATTGAGTTGAAATCATATGGCCTAACATTGCACTGCCATGGACCTTTAGTTAAATCGACATAATGCTAAATATTTAATAGTCATTAAGATGAAACAGTGTAGCAAACATGGAATCAGTTCAATCACTTCATTGCCACTAAATGAATAATTAATCTCTGTTAATGACAAGACGATCCCCGCATTAATGTCCAAATGCTATGCTCATAAAAGAAGTCCGAGGTGCTACTGGAGATTAAAGACGACCTCACAGAACAAAGGGCTGTTGGAACATTAAATTCACAAGGGTAGTGAGTTATGACATCAAACATTGAATGCATTCGATCCATCATGACCAAAGAATGAGGCACAACTCCATTTATTAATTGGAGTTGCTGCCGTGGATTTCAGAAGCCTCACCCCACCATACTAATTTGCTATGCCTAGCTCAGTATATTTTTTTTAGCATTTTATCATAGAACACATCTAGCCTTTCAGACTACCAGAAGAAAGCTCGGTACTTTGGTATTGCCTTACTTTGGTATTATCAAAGAGCACATTCATTTTCTAAAATACCCCTCCGCCCAACTCTCATAGCGCAACCCATTTTCAGGCCAAACCGCTCTTTGCCTGCCCAATCCCAAGTGTGAAACCATTTCTGACGTGTTTGAAGTTCTCTATCGCCATACCTATTCCGCCATCATGAAAAAGTTCTTGATAAAAGCATTAACGATTTGGTTTCTTGTCGCAAGTCGGTTATGTTCAGGTGGCGAAACAAAGTTTAACGCTCAAGTTCGAATGGGCAGAGAATAGAGGAGTATTTTGGAAATTCATGACGCCTTTGGGTGAATACCAATGTAAGCAGGGAGTGGGACAGAGTGGGCCTTATTGGTGTTGGTTTCTTGTCACAATTTATGGTCATTCTCCAGTCTACTGTCCACTTTAAATGCATAGGACTGCCCTCCTATTAATGGGGTTAGATGAAATTCACTTTAAGAACCCTATTTACTCACCACGCGCCCCCTTGCATGATCCCATCAATCTTAGCACGAGATATCTCTCCGAGATTATCGGTCACTCATCCTATATATTGCAGACTACATGTATGAAGACATAAAAGTTGATTGGTAAAGCTTAACGAGGAGACAGGAAGGAGGATGTAAAGCTTAACGAGAAGACAGAAAAGAGGAGGTACCAGAATCAAACAGGCGGCTATGGAACACACGGAGCTTTCTCTTGGCCCGCCTCAGTCGATCTCAAGTGAGGAATCAGATCCAATTTCCACGACGAAGAGGAAGCAACAATCGATATGGAGTAATCCAGTGAACCACAGTGGTAACATTGACCTCCGGCTCGATGATCCCCTGCCACTAGATTGGGAGCAATGCTTAGACTTGGAAGTGAGCAATAAACCTCTCGCATTTATCGAATGCAATATGACAGTATCATCTAAATTTATGCTTGTTTTTTAAATCATGCTGTGGCAGTCAGGAAACATGTATTACCTGAACAGGACGACCATGAAAAAAAGACGGATGAGGCCAAAAGAGCGAAGCATGGACTTGGATCTTAACATCTCAGTGTTTCCATTCTCAGAAGGAAAGGCATCATACACAGCTCAGGAAATGAAGACGCAATGCAGTTCAAGTAGCAACATGGTGGCATTAGTCTGTGTTCATTGCCATCTTCTCGTCATGATGTTCAAATCTTCACCACACTGTCCAAATTGCAAGTACCTGCACTCGCTGCCGTTGCAAGATGTGTCTCGTCATAATCTAGAGGCTGCAAAGCCATTGGAAACTCTGAACCTCCTTCATTAATTGTGTTAAAATGCTGTAAAATTATCAGATGTGAGCATGAGCATTTAGGTTGGTAGAAAAATATAATAGTGGTGGTTTGAAGCCAATGAGATAGAATGAAATCAACTCCATAATCAAATGCTTGTTGATGGACCATCTTTTCATTAAATGAAGAGGTGGTGTACCTTGTGATATGTAAAGCTTCGACTGTACTATCATAAAATGATATAAATGCTGTTTGGTTTTGGTGGATGGACAATGAATGCCACATTCTATTCCCTTTTCCCCTGCTTCCACACAAAAACTTTCTGGAGTTTGGAACACCTTCCTATGCTGATATTTATCTGAAAGACTTGAGCCTTCCGATGTCGTCTACTTCCAAACTAAACTCAGCTAGTCGATAAGTTTCACCCACCAAATTTTTTCATTTGATGTTGCTCTTTCAAATAAATCACACGTCGCCATGTTACAGACTAGGAAAAAAAATCAATTCTAAAATTGAATTTAAATAAAATTAATAACAATGTAAAGTGCACAAAAGTCTGTGCACATATTACCAATATGAGATAACTATTCCTGAAAACTCAAAGTGGATATCTATCAATAAATCGTTCTTGCACTTGAAGAAACTAGATCACTAAAAGTGTTCACTAGATCAACAATTTCCTGGTTGGATTCAATGGGTTGTCTTCGGAAACACTGCATGTAATGGGAGTAAAAAGTCATTAACTATGCAGCCAAGTGATCTGAAAAGGAAAAATTATGATTTTGGTCTCTTATGTTTGGGTAGTAACACTTTTGGTCCTTTTCCTTTCGCATTTGGTATTTTTGCCCTGCGCGTTTATTGTTTTTGGCGCTTTTGGTCCTTTTCATCGGTAGCAACCAGTAAACAGGTAAGTTGGGATATTTTTGCAAAATTAAAAAAAAATATCTTTTGAAATAATATTTCAAAAGTTAAAAAAGACAATCCTGGAAGGAAAGCAGGGATGTCAATGGATCGGATTCGGGTCAAACTCTCATAGCCGGCTCAAGGCATAGGCCAATAAGGTCTATGCCTAGGGCCCCTAGTATAGTGGGGCCCATCAAAATATTTGTATATATATATCAATTCATTTTTTTTATTTTTTTAAAAATCAATATTTCTTTACATTTTAAACCCTAAATATATATACTAGACCTTGTGAGTATCAACATTGTTTTAGTTTTATTTTTTCTCAACCTATAAACCCTAAGGTAAGTCAATTGGTTTAACACCAAAACTAAAATAAATAATATTATGCACCTAAATATATACCCCATTAGTACATAATTTGTTTAACTTAAATAATATAATCTAACCCCTAAATTCTTAAAGTAAAATTTAACGGCTTAACTTTAA
>JBBPFQ011011578.1:0-10739 GCA_037974815.1 Kaempferia elegans | reverse complement strand
TTCGATTCTCAGCTACGGCGCATTTGCAAAGATTTTTCCTGCAAATGGAATGCGTAGATTCCCAGGTACAGCGCATTTGTAAGGATTTTCCTCCAAATGGAAAGTGCAACCAAGGGATTCTGGGCTTCTAGGTTGCCTGCCGCGAGCACTTCCGAATTTATCCTAACAGCCGGTTGGAAACTTCCGTGAGCTAAAGTAATTAAATCAATATCAAAGGAGTAATTTGTTGTGTGAGTCTAAGGAAAACTCTAATTGATATAATATTAATTGATCTTAAATATTATCAGTAATATGATTTTACAAAGTTCAATGGAGCATGATTGTCAGACTCGATCCCAAAAGAGATTGACCAAGTTAGATAAAGTTCGGTTATAGCCTATTACATTAAGGCTAATTGATCAGACATGCCTTGAAGGATCATCCAATTGTAAAGAAAAAAACACAAATCACGGAGATTGAATTGGAATCAGCAGATTTAGATCAAGATTGATAGTAGCCAATTCGATCAAGGTTGTTTTCTCAGCCATCTTAGAGGGACCATTCAATAGTGGGAATAGCAAAAATTGATTAGATTTATGAGAAAATATATGACATCATATTAGGTAGCAAGGAGTCAATGATTTTTCAAAATTGATTTATTTGTCGCCTACCTGACCGATCCCACCTGGGAATATTTTCTGTTGAAAGAAAATCTGATTCCAAGAGAATTGAGTCTCTACTTCAGCCAACAACGAGATCAATTACGCAAGGTTATTGTTGTGAGCTTAGGGCCTGCGGAATGGAGATCTAATACATAAAACAATTAAATGCAAATGATGCCAAAATTGCATACCAAAGTATCATTCTGGAGTATCATACAGAAGGACCATTTAGCTTTATATAAAAGAAATGATCATATTGATTTTTAAAGAATGAAAAATAAAGAAATTTTACTTCTACAAAACTGATATTTAATGAAATATAAGATACACTATTCTCTGGTTTTTTTACAATGTATTTTGATTTCTCATTCATTAAATATAAGATACATATTCTTTATTGTTTTATTACTTTTTCATTATTTTGAAGAAAACAAGTTTAATTTTTCTGCCCATTCTGATCCCACCAGTTCAATACGGTCAATACCTAAAACTACATAACATTCAATATCGGTAGCTCTATGGAAAACCATGTGAACAATAGGGAAAGTCCATATGCTTGATCCTAATAGTTGGCAGTAACAAAGATTGGTGATGATGATAATAATGATACACATGAAATTTATTTCTTAAAATTCATTTATTAATAGTAAAAAAAAAACATCCATCATGTGTTATAAAAGACTTCATGTCCAAGAAAGGGATCAATTGGAATCAGGGAGGAAAAAAGTGAAAAGATGGTATTCAATGAAAAAATAGACTCAACATACAAGGTTAAGGGTGCCACAGTTCATAGCCGTATTAGGGCTTAGTGCCACATTTATCTCTTAGAGTGCACACTTGGGCATAATCACAGTTAAAAATATACAATGAACTCTATGAGGATTGACTTGGGTCTTGAGCTAAGATCTCTTGGTTAGAGATGTAGGATACACAAGTCATTGCCCAGTATTGTCATGCCCCTCCCTCCTCTTGTTTATATGTTCTCGTCATGTTTTCATCATTCACTGCATACTCCTCCATAAATGTTTTAAGCCAACACTGTTAGTGGAACCATTGTCCAACCCAATGATTCTCATTATATCCTTGGCATTCAAGATTCTTCTCTCTCACAGGGAGGATAGTCAACTCACATCTCCACATCCCAATGAGAATGATATGACTTATTCAACAAGGCAAAATGCAAATATCATTGTCTAAAAGGTTTCTCAGACATGAGAATTGACAATGGTCACTTCCGTGATTTTCCTCCACCATATCAAGATACTAAATTTTTTTATTATATATGTCCTCATAAGCAAAATTTCATTTGCAATTGTCACTTCCGTGACAATGGCTATTTTTTATCTAAAATAGAATGGTCATTTGGTTAGATAATACTTTTTCACTCTCTAAGGTAAGCAGGATGAGTATTATACCTTCACTAATCTCAAAATTCAAAAGCATCAAAACAAAAAAGTTTTAGAAAGCCAAATTTTTTATCTGTTCTTAAAGATTCCTGTAACGTCATCCAATCATAGCAACTTTCGATACAACAATACCATCCCTCTCAGAGGCTTTGGCATGTATAGTTTGTGCTTCCCTAGCTCATGCATCAGCAAGCACCTTTTTTTCATTTAATGGTTCATTCTATTGGACAAGATTATAGAAGTGATGAAAGTGGTCGTTGGATAGACTCATTTTCAGTATATGTTTGTTATCACAATCCTTTAACATATAACTCATCGTCGTCATCATATAATTTTGCCTCAGCACCAATAAACATTACTACTAGCATGATCTAAAGAAAGAGTATTTTATCAATGAAAATCTTGAAAATCATAAACTTGGACCCAGTAGAAAACAAGGTGCACTATATGTCTGACAAATGGACTTGTAAGTCGCTTAACAAATTTTCTACTTAAGAATCCAAGTGTAAGTTTTTTGTTTGAGATCCATTGATACACAAATGCAGTTAAAGGTGAAAACAAGATATTCAGTTAGTCCATACATACAGGAGGATATAAGTAAACAAAATGTTGCTCAAGTTGTAACAGACAATGGATAATTGCATAGCACTTGGAAGATCGTTAGAAGAAAAAAGAAAAAATGCTTTTGTCTCCTTGTGCTGCACTATTTAGATTTGAATGTGCTGAAGTTAGTAAAATTCCAACATTTTATACTATTACAAAATCAAAGCAAATCACAATGTTTATTTACGTCACACCTTTGTTCTCAATTTGCATAAGAATTTGATAAGCAAGGTGATATGGCAAGACGTGTGGAAACCAGAATTACAATGGCATACTGCAGTATATAAAAACAAAGATGGAAAAGAAATTTGTAATCAGATCTATGCTTGCTTCTGAATTATGATTTAAACTTCCTTTGCAAGACAATATAACGCCAAAAAGTAAGATGTGATCCCATGGGATTAAAGATTCTAGAAAAGCAATGAAGTTTTGTTTGGGATGTGTGACTCCACTTGTGATTATGTTTCAACTTGTAAATGGTGATGCCAGAACGACTATGAGATGCATTTAGTTTGGGTAGTACGAACAAATTGTAAAGAACTTTGATGCCATTGAATTTGTATATCAATTTTTGAACATGCAGTAGCCTACTACATAATCGTCAGTATCCATTTTTAATTCAATGCTACTTTCCCTTTTTTTCATCTACTATGATATTTTATTCACGATATCAAACATACTCTAAAATTTTAACTTATAGGTTTCATTATAAGCTAAACATTAGTCCTTACAAATATTAATAATGATTTCTACAAGATCGAGAGAACATATCTAGATGTAAAGACCAGAATAAGAGGAGATCAACTTAAAAAATTCAGGAGCGAAGGGATAGTTGGCATGAGCATGGAAATACCAACAAATGACATGGGCATGGAAATACCAACAAATGATAGAAAACAAACACATATGTACAATTATTTTTTAATCGTTTAGAATAATTTTTTATGATTTAGCTTTTCTAGAGTTTTTTGGTGGAAAAGTTATGGTGAAGAATGTCATATAAGAGTTATGGTGAAGAATCTCATACAAGAGTGATGGTGGAAATGTCATATAAGAGTTATGGTGAAGAATGTCATACAAGAATGATGGTGAAAACGTCATATAAGAACTATGGTGAAGAATATCATATACTTCAACTACTTGTCAGTGGTACTCTATCATGTAGTGCTGCCAGGTGGGAAAAAAACAGAGTACTTTTTTAGTATACCCATTCCGGGAAGAAATTAATAGAGCATTTAATGCACTTGTGCTCATGAAATATAATCTTCAACTGAATTTGAGACAAAAAAGGTCAAGAGAAAGAGAAAGGAGATCTATACGATATAATTAGTTTGTCAGGTATAGAAACAGATGATGAGTAGAATAATAAAGTTGAAGAATCTTGCCTTCCAAAAGATGCTTCTCAAATGGATTCAAAGTTTAGAAAGAGAGGGTTTGGATAATGATGAGCTTATTTTAAGTATTTATAACTTATAAAAATGTTTATTCTTTATAATCACCATTAAAATTTATATGTAAACAATGATAACAAAGGAAAAGGAAAAGGTTAAAGTTGTTGAGAAAGAACCGATAAAGAAACCAAAGAGGAAAACACAATATGAAGAAATGATTATGATAGATGAGGAGGAGGTTAATGAAATATCAATTGGAGAGGAAATAGAGCAATTGTGATTCATGTATTTCTTTATATTAGTTACTTTTTATATTTCAGAAGTGGATTTTGGTGACATTAATCTAAAATGTTGTTAATTCTTTAACAATTCATATGTTTGTGGCAATCATATTATGGTGTTAAATAAGACATTTTTACAAAATTATGTAAATTAGAAACATTTAATTATTTATGTTCATGATTCGCAGAATCACCAAAATGATCCACGATATGAACTTTGACATAACTCATCTATCAAAAAAAATATAGAACCGCCACATCAGCGGCCCCCCTAGAGCCGGTCCCATGGATATAGAGGGATGTAAATGCAGGTGCACAGGTAGAAGGCGCATGGCGGAGACTACCATAGGCAGTGACACATAACTCATCTATTAAAGCTTGAATATGAAATTGACGGCTTTGATTTTTTTCATCAAGTTCTCTCTTTCTTATTCATAATATCTTCTATATATTCTCAAACAAACCTAATTGTGCTTCCAATCTGATATAGGAATATTTGAATGCAACACATTATTTATGAACTTTAAACCTAATTTTAAGGGGTAAAATTGTCAAGGTCTAGACAGCTCTAGTAACATTTAGGTGGCGTTTGGTTGGTGGTTTTGGGAATGAGGGAATGGAATGACGGTAAAAGATAGTGTTTGGATTATGGGTTTGGGAATGATTTACATATTTATGGGAATCACCAAACCAATATAACTTGGTGGGTTTCATTTTCATTCTCATTCCTCTTTACTATCAAACCCCTACCCATAGTCATTCCAGTCATTTAACCAAATGTCACCTTATTGAAAACCACATTAACTAAGACATAGCCAGTATGATCAATCCTACTAAAATAGATGTTGCAATACACCATCACAATCTACTCTATAAAGATAGAAATCAGTATGCCTAAAATGTGAAATCACCTCCATCATGAAATCAAGTGACTAAATTTTCATTTCTTACGGAGCAATACCACAAAAAACTCACCTACATACAAGCTCTACAATTGACAAGTCAAGAGGGAGACAATCAATTCTGTCTGCCCATAGGTAGAAGATCACTGCCTCCAATATCCTGAGATTGCAAATTTCTCCTCCGCAGCTTCTTCCTCTCAAACCTTAAAATCTAGTCACCCACTTGGCCTTCATCATAGAGGCCATAACCCATGTAGGTAAGCCACATTGGTATGTTATGGTCATCTACTTTATATACCTCTATTATGGCACTTTTTTCATATGCAATGCTTAGGATAGCCAAAGGTATGAATTTTTTTTTTACACTGGATAGGTAAAAGATTGAAAATCAACCCAACCATTTCCTGCAAATGTGATTCAATGAGTCAACTTCTTGTGATTTCTATATAGATTGTATAATATTTTAGCGAATACAAGACTAATATACCTTCTTTGATATGGTGGGAGTACTTTTATTGAAAATACAAGGAAATAATTTAATAGAGAAAAGAAATATAAAAAGCCCATCTCGAGATTTTTTATTTTTTTATTAATTTACAATGATTATTAATTTTCTCAAATATTTTATTATAATAAATATTTTATATTATAATAATAATTTCTATCCATTTACAACATTTTAATACATTCTATAAATTTTTTATTCATTATTTTATTTTTTAATTTCAAATATTTTTGAAATTTTTTCATTATATAATATTTTGCAAGGTTGTCAACATCGGATCCTACTCAAGATTCAAGAATGCAAGGTTGTCAATATCGGAAACAACCTCTAGTAAAAATGTAAGGTAAGACTTTGTATAATTGATCCATTGTGATCTGACCCTTCCTCGGGACCCCGCATTGGCTTCATGCACTGGGCTGCCTTTAATTCTAATATTCTTTTTTAATTTCAAATATTTTTGAAAACTATCGAGATCCTACTCAAGAATAGGAAGAGGTTCGTAGATCCAAAGCGTAAGATCATAAAATCCTATAATTTAGTAAGAATATTCAAAGTTTTATTTGATGATTATAATTTATTATTATATATATTGGTTTACAATATATAGCATTAATACAAATATTTTAAATATTACAATACAATTTTCATATAGTAAATATATGAAAAATACAATATAATTTTTAATATTTCATCTTATATAGAAAGCTGCAACTTCTCTAAGGTAGATCATAATTTTATGATGGAAAATAATAATGATTAAAAAGAGCTCATCCACTTAAGACTCAAAAAGAATCTTATATTATTGAATTTTTTTCATAAATGATATGGCACAAAAAAAAGTTATTTGCTATAGTAAATGTCAAATAGTAAAATATTATAAATATATTTTAATCAAGTTGTTGGTCCCAAGATCCTATCTACGACGATACGAAGATATGAAGATATAGGATCAAATCGTAGGATCCTAAAATCCTAGACCAATTGAGATCCTACTTAGAATCTGAATCTTTTGAGTTAGCTTGGATTGGAGGATCCTAAGGTTCAAATCACAATTTTGACTATCATGATATTTTGTAAGTATACTCCAATGATGGCATATGGTAAAAAAAAATGGTGAATGAACAACTTAACCAATGTATGACAAACATGAAAAATGCCATATAGAATGATATGGATCAACTACCTTAATGAGCATATAGAAATCTGGCATAAGTATACTAATGGTATGCGTTATCTAGAATAACAAACATCTATCAACTCTAAAGGCATAATCTCATGATCTAAACTATATGTCAATATCATTAGCCCTATAAAATGAGTCACAAAGGAATATAAACATAAAAGCCAACAAATTTGGAAATGAAACAAATACCACAAAAAAAGTAAAGAGAGTTTATTTATCAGATTAGAGTTTTTAAGCGACAATCAGACCAATAGACACTTCTCTAAACAGACTACCACTCAAAACCATATACACACAGGGTAAAGTACACACCAGTTATCCTCAACACCAACTTCACTCACCAACTAGTAAACCTTATCATATTACTCGAATCAAACATAAGGTCCAGCAACTCTTAAGATGAACCAGATACCAAAACATGACTACTAGGCTAGAAGCCACTGCCTTTTTATCTTCAGAATGAAATCCACTCATATGATTCATTCCTGTATTAATGACGTATCCCCTTAATTTGGAATGAATCAAGGGACAACCGTCCATTAACTTTCTCATAGTTAGAATTTGATCATTTTTAAGAAACACCAATAATAGCCTCTAAAAAGAGTACAAGGAGAACTACCAATAACAATCTCTAGCAAAAGTTGAAGATCACTAAAGGATTAACTATATTCATCAACATACCACTGGAAAAGCAAATTGATCATATCATTTAGTAATGAACAAAGCACAATTCAATCAAAGGAGTAAAGGACCAATGCCTGCGTTGAAGTATGATGTAGGGCTATCGAATATGAAGCTTCACTGTTGTAGGAACTCTAT
This sequence comes from Kaempferia elegans, assembly GCA_037974815.1. Classification (NCBI taxonomy): domain Eukaryota; kingdom Viridiplantae; phylum Streptophyta; class Magnoliopsida; order Zingiberales; family Zingiberaceae; genus Kaempferia; species Kaempferia elegans. The sequence continues at coordinate 3,008 of JBBPFQ011011578.1, read as the reverse complement.
TGGCTCCGAACAGTCCTAACACAAAAATCCAATAAGAACTAACTACCACATAATCCACGCACAACAAGATAGAAGCGATCCTACCTCAGGTATATGATTTTGGCTCTACAGTTGGTGCAGTACCTAAAAACAGGCTAGGGAACTTGAGCACTACTCAGATCTAGCCGAAGGGGAAACTCGATGGGGATTGACGATGACGAGGTTACACTATTGCTGAATTTCACAGATCCTCGCCTACAATCCCTCGCTGAAGCTCGCAGACAGAGGAGAATCAAAGCTTTCTTTTTTATATACAGGGAAAAATGATTCCGTCACCACTGTTGTGAGTCGTCAGGGAAGGGGAGAAGTTGCGGCCGCTGATGCGCAAGCCCAGGGGATGGAACTTCAACCCAAAATGCTCGCAAGTCTCTTCTTCCCCAAGCAAGATATCGAAGCTATAGTTGAAGGAGAACACCAACAACCGAACTCGACGGGAGGAAGGGAGGAGGGGATCGGAAGTAACTGCGCAGAGTCATGGAAAAAATAAGCGTGGGGTTCAGATGTTACCCCTCCGCTTCATCACGGCCGTCGTACACCTTTCCTTTGCTTTCTATCGCCGATTGAAGGCCGGATTCGTCGCCCGCCGGCGAGCAGCTCGCTAGGACGAGAGGAAGAGCAGCACACGGGTGGCTGCCGTTCCTCGAATCCACAGCCAAGTGTAACCCATCAACCCTAGCCCTAGAATTTCAAATAAACCGGGCCTGGTTCAATTGAACTCATGGTTCAGAGCGGTTCATCCGACTCGTCACCATTTCGCGCCTTAGATTGAACCTCAAATCTTGATCTCGATCAAAATTTAATTGAGAGTGAATCAGCAAATTTTATGCATCGGTCCCCATAGAAAGCTGAGCGCTTATCCCACCTTCTCTATGAGTCTGTCCCAAATTTAAAATAAAAATGGTAAACCATCATAACTGAGAAAGTCAATGGATCGGGAATGAGTTATTCCAAGATGCAGGAATTTACATCCTGCTAATCCCAAAATTTAATCCCTTAACCTCATGTGGTAAACTACCAAGCACTTCAACTAAGCCAATGGGACTATAATATAGCCTACAAACTAAAATGCAAAATATTTCATGCCTAACCTCTCCTTGCAAAAGACTACTGTAACAAAATACCTTTTATAATTTACCTGTCTAAATCCTATCGTACGACGGATAATATTTTACCGCTTGGAATGAGTAGATCTTATACACCAATAGAAAAATATAATACGATTGTTTCATAAATTACATACATATACATGAAAAATAAAAAAATAAAAGTGTTTCTTCAAATTTACATTCAAATATATTTATAATATGTTAAATTTATTGAATTAAGTTTTGAATAGTTAGTAAGGCCCTTTAATCTAGTTAAGTCCAATAAAAGATCGAGGTAAGTGAGCAATCATTGATCTTGGCTAGTAAACTTATTTATTTATCTAATAAATGATCTAGAATAAAGTGGACGAGCTACCCAGAAACATTTTTAAAAATGCATGAGAAATTCATGGTCCGTGTACATTTTTGAGTTCCTCTTTTCCTCTAACTTCAACCAACTAAACTCAAATCTTAATCAAAATTGTTAAGAAATTTGTTGAAAGATGAATATTAAGCATATTTAAAGATGCTGTTTACTTGGAGGCGTTTCCCCATATCCACTAATTAAATTAAAAGGTTACAACAGCATCAGATAGAGCAAATTCCCGAAAGGTCAACTGAGAAAGCATCAAAATCATATGATAATTTGGGTTCCCAACCATTCATCTGCATTAGTTGTTCAACTACAAGAAAGCAAAGCAGCAGTGGACATAATAGACAACTAAGAGGCTTTTGAATACCAGTGTAAAATTGGGATATGCCTCTGATAGTTATCTTAAAACGATGACTGCATTCCTCAAAGCCAGGTATCTTTGTATCTGGTCATCAGTAAGCCCTCGAATGCGCTTGAAGACACCAGGATTTGCATAGCGTAGGGTTGTCCTTGGGTCAACGTAGTGTGCCTGCATGAACAGTCTCACCGTCTAGTTGAAACTAAATTCGTAAGATAAATTGTAAGGCAATAGAAGCTCAAGCAAAAAAAAAAATAAAAAAAAAAAAAGTTTTACGTGAAGAGGTTGCGTGAAACACTGCAGAAGTAAGAAAATCGAGCATCTATTGTATTGATCATCACCTTTTGAGAAAAGAAAAGTAATATAACCTTCATAACCTTATTAAATTAACACAGAGTTCTTCAGCAGAATTGCTGGATAAAAATTAGGCATCAAGACTGAACCATTGATTGTGAGTACACTAAAATCCCCTCATCTCACATACCGCTGACACATGAAATTTTGCAGAGGTGCCAAAGAAAATTACACCATTTACAAATAATAAGAACAATTAATCCCTAGTTAATTAGATGAGATCAATAATCAATTTTGTGAATAGAAATATTCCTCAGAATATGGATCATTAGAATATTACAATAATTATCATCCACAAAATATGCATACTTAGAGATCATAATCCACGAGAAGAGAATTATTTAAAATGCAAAACTTAGAAAATCATAATATAGTCTAAAAAAAAGTCATCGAGCAAAATATTGTTAAGTCCAGGGAATAGAAAATAATTTTTATTAATATTTTTCTCTTAGTTGTTTTTAACTGTTTAATTTTTATTTTTTTTATCCTAACTTAACTAGAGTTGCTCGCATTAAAAAGGAGTCCCCAAGTTAATTTTGATGTGACCAACCAAGTTAGGTTATGTCATGTATTGTGCTAACCTTGTGTCTAAGTGTGCAGAAGTTTAGGAACACAAAAAAGTAAGCGAAAGACGAAGCGTTCGAGAAGGGTGGAGCGCGAGAGAGTCGACGGACTCGGCGCATCCGAGAGACGCGGAGTTACGGAAGAGTACACTGGCGGACGAGAAGGACGTACGCAGCGTTCTGAGGGACGATAAGCCAAGAGAAAGTTTGCTTGCGGAGAAGGACGAAAAATGAGT
>JBBPFQ011011474.1:0-10740 GCA_037974815.1 Kaempferia elegans | reverse complement strand
TAAAGTGGATTCGAAACAAACATTATCAATTACAATCATATTCATTCCAGAATTTGAACCAAACACTATAATACAATCCACATTCCCATCCATATTGACTCCGTAATCAAACTCATTACTATTTTTTATTGATAATTTTGAACCAAACGTCCCTTTAGAGTATAGAGTTTATGCTAAAAAATTCAATAATTAAAATATGTTTTCAACCGTTCAAGCTAATATATATATATATATATATATATATATATACTGATTAAGTCAAAATTGATATTTATCTTTCTTATTTTTAAGAGATATTTTAATTATTTCAATTCAGTCAAACTGTATAACTAAATCAATTAATCTTGTCTTATTAAAATGTAAAAAATGTGTTATGTTAAATTAAATGTCAGTTACCTTTTTTCAAAAATAAAAAAACTCCATATGTTTACCAAACACTTTAATTCTATAAAATGATTTTTTTTTTCCTTTCACATCAGAAAGTATTTTAATACTGAGAAGTCTATTTTGGTAAGGGATAATTGCTATAATGTTACTTTACCAAATTTGATGATAAATTAATTTTATAACAAAATTAATATATTGTAAATTTAGTACATAATGTTTTTTAAACAATTAATTGACGCACTAACATTTAACACATTTAACGCGCACAATTAATAATATGCTAAATTTATTATATTAAAAGTATTGTATTAATCTGTTAAAATTGAAAATTTTAGTGCCAGATTTCTTAGAATTTTGAAATTCGATATTATTCCTTTTAACTATTTTATAAATTCTTATAAAAATATATTGTAGTACCAAACTAACGGTTTTACAATAATTTTAAAATAATATAACAATATTAACCAGTAGCTGTTGTGTTTAAAATAAGATTATTTTAATGAATAAATAAGTCATATAGTAATATTTTAGCTGTCTTGAAAACTACAGACCATATTTAGTATTCTTTATTTGCCAAAAAAAAATGAAATTTAAAGTTCTTGCTTAATTTATTATATTATAATAAATTAATCGTATAATATTATTATTTTTACTATTTTCAGATTTTCTTACATTATTTTTTTAAAAAAATCTATTATTAGAAGTTTCTCTGGAGCCATTTCTATTATTCTAGAAGTTTTTTCTGGCCATCAATGATCCTCACCGTCCATCCGCCAACAATCAGAAATCCACGCTTTAGTCCGCATCCGTTTGTCTTCATAGCCGTCCATTGCACCACCTAACACGAATCTGAAAGGCACGAGCCTACCTGTCCTCCACCTACTCACGCGGACAAGCATGGATTGACCAAAATATCCCCGCCGGCGGAACGCAGTGAGCACACGTGTCGATCTCTTGTCGTGTGTCAAGCGAGGTTCCCGATTCGGAAGGTGCAGCTAATCGAGCACCCTCTCGAGCCGTGCAAACGGCTTCGGTGCGCCAGATGGTCAAAGTCACGTGTAGCCAACTGTGACCATCGTCTCGGTCGCCTGGTTCTTTACCAACACGGAATTGAAAATCCTGATTATGTATTTGTGTATTGTACTCTTACAGTGTGGGTCCCAGTTATGTTGGCGCAATAGTGAATGTCGTATCGTCTGTTAAAGGCGTTTCCTGTCCCGTGGAAATCAGGGGTAGGAATCCTGGACGAGCTGAAATGACAACCGTGTAACGGATAGCTCACCACTAATCCTGTCCCGACGGTGCATGTTAGCATACGTCGCTCCTCTCCTTGCTTGTAACGTTTCCCCACGCTCACCCTTTTAACGGTAACTCCCCTGTCTCTCTCTCTCCCTCTCTTTGTGACCTCCTCTCGCTGCGGGAATTGAGGAGAGAGAAAGCAATACAGCGGGGAAGAGAGGGAGAGGGAGAGGGAGAGGGAGAGGGAGAGAGAGCGAGCGCGAGCGCAGCGAGATCAAAACCCTAGATGGGAAAGCTCCTATCCGACTCAGCTGCCTTGGCCGAAACTTTAAGCCCATCGCCGAAGCTTGAATGGCCGGGGCCCACTGCGATCCCGACTCCGGATGCGACGGATCTGACGTGCGCGGCCGACGACGCCGCGGCGTGGGCCGCGGTGCCCGGGCTGGAGGAGCAGCAACGGCGCCGACTCGAGAAGATCCACGCGCGGGGGGTCTTCTGGAAGAACCCGCGGGACGCTGAGGCGCCGGGGGTGGCTTTCCGTCTGGAGCACGGCGGAGATGTCGAGGCGGATGGAAATTGCTTGTTCACTGCGGCGAGGCGAGTGCTGGGGCCGAAGGCGCCTTGCGCCCGTGAACTACGGCAGCGGGGAGTGCGGCGTTTCCTGGAGGATTACCGAGCGGGGGATGGGGCAGCGAGGGAAGCGGCGGATGGGGCGATCCGTAACTTGTACTCGCCGGATCTGAAGACTGGGTGGGGCATACATGTGGTGCAAGAGCTGAAGCTCCTTGCAAGGAAGGACGACCGCGAGACCTTGGATGCCTTGATTCAGGAGCTCGTAGATCTTGGGATGCAAAGGTATTTTTTTTTTCTTCTGGTTATGACTTTTTAGCAATATTCCATACTGTTTGATGGTTTAAAAACTTTTAGATCTGTCCAAAACCTCTCTATTCTTGTATGATGGTTGTCTTTTTTTTTTCCTCACTGGTTGGTAAATATATTCCGGTTTATCATTTTGACAAAATGTTAGATCAGAACCTATCAATAATGATTACTGATTTCGGTAACATATGTTTTCGATTTATTTTTGTTATCGTTTGATATATCATGCTGTCATGAGAACAAAACAGGGATTTTTTTCTTTCACTTTTATATTTTATAATTTCCTATTTGCATTTCGTGTGTTATTAATAATTCGTCTCTCAATGCCTAGAAAATTCTATCGAGTACCTGAAGAGGTCTTTAACAAGAGTAAACCATTTTTTCCCCCAATTTCTGCTTGGTTGGTTAATCTTATTGCGAGAACGTGTAAACTTCATCTATCACTTTGAGGAGTTGTATTTAGAAGGGGGATAGATTAGGAAGGTACAATAGCTGGCACCTGCTAGTCTCCAGTCCCAGAGATTTACGCCACTCATATGTCTATACATTATTCGCACCTGATGTAATCATATGTGAATAAGTGTATGCATGTGTACATAGATGTTGGCAATTGATGTGTAAAGTGGTGCTACCTGGTGTTTAATATTCGGACTCCTGTTTCAACTGGTTGATGTTAATATGATTGTTGTTCATCTAGTGAAAATTTATTTATGGTTGGTTGAAGGTGGATGCATTTCTCTAATGACCCCTTTCAAAGAGATTTCTATGAAAGCTGTGTTACTTGCACTCAAGTACTAGAATCCGATGTGGGTTTGAATCTGAGTGTTTGACAAAACTACTTTTGTTTGACACTGCTACTTTTAGAATTTTTTACATGTGATCAATAGAAATACTAAATGTCCACTTAAAGTGTTAGGATCTGAGTATTGGGTATCTGACATAGGTATGGAGGGTTAGAAAAAAAGGTTACCAAAAGGTGTGTTCTTTATCATTGGGGTATGCCCAAAATCTGTTGTAATTGCTTATAAAAGCAGTTATACATGAAAATTTAAGAAACAGGTGTACATGATATAAAAAATGGTTGCTTATAGTATGGAAATAATTTCACATGGGCACCCTTCGTAAGAAGCAATCTTCATAGAACTTGAAGGTGGATCCCACTCCTATTCCTCTACAACATGTTAATTTGAGTTTAATTATTTGAACCATTGTGACCTGTGCATCCAAGTTGTTCAGATTCTTTTCTAAAATGTTTTTATGTCTCCTTATTTTTCTAGATTGGGATATAGTCAAACCGACAGGTGATGAAAGAAAAATGTCATGGGAAATTACAGCAATTTGTATATCATTTATAGTCTGAAAAATGGAGATACGTTCTTTATCTTGAACTTTATTTATGTTGGCTCATCTTGTTCCTTCTCTATATTTCTTGTAACTGTTGCATACGTGCTTCAATAATCAGATTTCAAACTATTTCTGTTTCTAATATTTCTATCTATTTTGCTTTTAATTAACATTAGCATTTCTTGCAAAGTTATACTTTCCTTCTTTGTTGGTTCATTGGAATCTTTATTATAAGTTAAGCATTTGGGTTTATTTTAAAAGAATGGCTATGCAACCAAATTTTTGAAATTAGTTTTTTATGCCACTGATTAAGAAGTGAACGATTCTCATGAACTTCTTTCTGCCATTGAACTAATTTGCTATTTGAATTTACAAAGGGAAGTGGCAGCAGAATCGATTTATAAGGAGAGATGCTTCACCATAAATGATGGGCCAAGTTGGGCAAAGTATATGTCGATCTCAGGCTCTCCGGAAGATGAGTATGATATCATTACTTTGCAGTATACAGAAGAGGGATTGCTGACTATTGTTGAGAATCGTAGTGGCCATGCTGCAGCTTTTGGTGATGATATTGCCATTGAGAGTTTGGCTACAGAATTTCGACGAGAAGTCTATGTAGTAAGTATCAAATTTGATCAAATGGTATACTCGTTCTTTGAAACTCTTTGCTGTTATAGTAGTAAATCAATTTCACTATACATTTTACATTAATGGTAATTTCTATATTTGCATCTCATTGTTTTGCAGCTGAGAATTTGATTTTTCACTCAAGTAATTAGGCAAATTTGATCCTCATTATTCCTTTGCTTGTGCCAAGTATGTAGGATTATATATGGCAATACACGAAACAAACCTAATTTAATTGATTCAAAGAGGTGTGTTTTGACTACTATATTAATTTTGAAGCTGGGATGCTTAACGTTCATTGGTCAAATTGTAAATCCATTATATAAACATGAATTGGTCCCTTTCCTCATAAGAAGATTTTAGGATAAGTGGTTAACCTATTACTTCAATTTGGTATAAAAAAAGTTATGGTTCAAATCATATTTGTCAAATAAAAAAACTAGGTCTATATCTCACAGTCATGATGGGCATGAATGTCCCACACGGACAAGTGGTGGTCCAAAATATAAATATACAGTGGTTCGTTTCTTAATAGCTTAATGGCTCAAGCTTTTGTGGATAGTCAATCAACTTCAACTATTATCGTAAAACGTAAAGTCCTATCTGGACGAGAAAAGAAAGAAAAAGGCTGCACTTGCCACTATCAGTTTGTTAATTTTTCTTTATTATCCAGTTCTCCCTCTTATGTTTTGTTGATATTTTTTAAACTTGCAGGTTCAGGCTCATGGAGCAGATGCAATGGTGGATGAAAACAATTGTGTTTTTTTCCTTCCTCATTGTCCAAGGGGTCCAATTTGTGAACCTCCAATTTTCTTATTTATGAAGGGAACAGGTAAATACACGTTCAATAGTCGTACCAATTTTGTGTTTCTATTACCTACTCTATTGATGGCTTTCCTTAGTCCATTCATCTAACACTATCAATTAAAAATAGCTAAATTTCTTAGAGTTAAGTTGCCAGCGGCATTGTTTTTTTACGCTAGTAAGTTCACTTTTGCAAAAAGGGGAGCCTTGGCCCAAGTTGGTGCCTTGTGACCTAGAAGTCATGGGTTCGAATCCTGGAAACAACCTCTTGCAAAAATGCAGGGTAAGGTTGCGTACAATGGATCCTTCCCCGGGACCCTGCGTGGTCGGAGCTTCGTGCACCAGGTTGTCCTTTTAAGTTCACTTTTGCAAGTATAACAATCATGACTTGAACAAGTGCTTCTGTTTAGATAGACATGTTTTGACCTAAAATATATAAAAAAAAATATTGCAATTTCCCTTGTATAACAGATAACTTCTTGAAGTTTAATCTGCATTCTTATGTTTGAATTGAAGACCAGTTTCATGTATCTGTCAGGCAAATTGGGCAAATTGGGCGTTAGGGAAACAATTGGAAAGTGCTGGATTAGAATTTGGCCTCTAAATGGGATTATCAATGTCAATGGTGAGGCATTAACGGTGCAATTCTCATCAAGATATTCACTTGCATCGCAGTTTCATCACCAATTGAACAAAAAACACAAACTTCTCAATGTTAATTCAGCGTCACTGGTGTTAGATTTCTATCCACAATTTGTCAGAGGGACAGTACTTATTTGTGAAGATGATTTGAGCTGATTGTCTCAAGTTGTCGGCCTAGCTGATTGCTAACTTCTGCCCAAGTCTGAGTGGGAGAGGGAATTTGTCGAGTGGCCGAGTCAGCGAGTGCTCTGAGTGTTGAGTCAGTGAAGCTGATGCTGAAGGCTCGGGATGGACGCCGAACAAACTCGGAACCTGAATCCGGGTGGGTTGTGTGAGGAGCGTCGTCCAAAGAACAAAGATGACGAGTCTTGTAGTGAGACAGATTTCTTAAAACAGGTTCGTCCCATTCGACAGTGCTACGAGGTCATGCTTGGACGTCTGTTTCCTAGGATAAAACAGTGAGACTACAAACACAAACTAGCACAAGTTGTTGTGGCAAACTAAGCGTATACCTAAACACTATCATGGGTGCTTGTCAAGCGACGAATTACACAGCAGAATGAGACGAATTACACAGCAGAACGAAAGAGGAAACAAGGGGATTAAAGGAGGAGAGATAGATGTCTCATTCCTTTGCTCTCTTAATTTTATGCTTTAGAAGCTTGCTTTTTTTCCTGCGATTCACACCTCTTCATGTGCTATCGATCAGTTGTATTGCCATTCTTCCGATGTGGGACTAATAATCCATAAGTCGTGTAGGGGATTGTTGGAAAAATATGAATGGAAACACAACTTGTGGGTTATTAATCCAACATTGAAAGAGTGACAATACTGATCGATAGTGCATGAGGGGGTGTGAATCCAGAGCCCGGATTGCACCAACCCAAGTGTTCTTATGTGAATGCTACTGCATGAAGTGAACTGTGGTCGGGACACAGTGTGCCTACATGAATTGACCATTGTTTATCACAAGTCTCTTTTGCTTGCTCAATGACACATGTCACATGCAAAGCATGACTTGCATGAAAATGCCACCGGACTTTTGCATGCAAAGCATGAACATTTCTTCATAAGGAAACGTAGGCTAGAACTGCACTCCTTACATAGAATGGAAAAAAACAGAAGCAAGCTTGAAGCTTTCTTATACAGAAGAGAAAAGGAAAGAGAGCTCCTCTCTTTTAATACCCTCGTTTCTCCCTCCTTTCGTTCTGCCGTGCAATTCTTAGCTCGGTAGACACCCATGGTCTCACCATTTTATCTTGAGAAGCATAGTCCAGGCGACCTTTTAGCACCGTCGGAGGGAATGAATCTGTTTTAAGGAAACTGCCTTGCTACACCCATGGTCTCACCATTTTGTTCCTTGGATGACGCTCACACAACCCATTCAGACTCACGCTCCGGGTTTGTTCGGCGTCCGCCCCGAGCCTTTGGCATCAACTTCATCGACTTGGCAGTTGGCACTCAGAGCATTTGGTGACTCGGCAAATTCCTTCTCCCACTCGAACTTGGACAGCTCTAGACGAAGTTGGCAATATGCTAGGTCGATAGTTTGAGATGATCAGCTCCAGCCATCTTGACAGGTAAGTACGGACACATAATCTTGCGAGATAAAGGAGAATGCACAAGAAGAGAATAATGGGAAACAAACTAAGAAGTTATAGTTCCAGGATACTAAAATGACAATAAGGGTAACAAACTGGGGCAATGTTGACAAATTATTCTTTAAGGAAACATTTGGAAAGCGTTGGATTGCACTTTTGTGTTTATATGGATTCCTGGCAGTCAGAATGTTGGGGGCATTAATAATGCAGTTCCTGTGATGTTGCATAAAATCAAGAGATGTGGCCAATTAATCACAGAACACACCTCTCACATTTCCACGACCAATTGGTCACAGAACACAATCTTTTACTATCATAATTTTATGGTGAGTTCCTGATGTTTGTCATAGTTCAACTTTTCTTGATTGTTCTCTAACTTTCATTTGCTGAGCGTATTTTCTGCACTTTAAACTGCTGTTAATGCAGCTCATCTTCCTTTAATTATCTCTTTCGTGATAGACTAGTCTAATTCAATGGACCGTTTTGTAATTTAGTTCCCTTGTGAACATCAATTCAAAATGCTTTGCTTCGCCCTTTCAACTGCGCAAAAATATTGCCACCTTCTGATTATCTAAGGAGATCCATTTATTCTTGATTAAATGCATGTTTTATAATTCGGCAAGGCTGGCTAGGCGTTGGATTCCTTCCTTGGTCAAAGTACTAAGCAAAATCTGCATTTGAATACAGGTTGGTGCTGTGCCGGGGCTGACCATTATGAGCCTATGATAGCAAGCCCTCTTCCTTCTATTTCCCAAGACAAGGCTGCTCTTGTACTGTGAGATGTATCAATTTCCCAATTTTGTTGATTCAAAACTGGGAGTTTATTTATTTCTTTAAACTTAGGATTTTCTAGTTCTAGGGAATTTTTAATTTTTGGCTCATTTTTCCCATCAAGATCCTGTTTGCAGGATCACAACTTACCGAACCTCAACTTAGTATACCCCCTACCCCGGTCTGTGTTCATCCTAGCGATATTGCTAGCTTCAAGTGGTGAGTTTCTTTAGGGCCTTTCCCCCCTTCGTTTTCCAAATCATTGTTTCTGTTGCAACTCATTTGAAGATTTGTATTGCCTTGATCTTAGTCGTTAAAGTTGTTTTGCGACAACATAAAAGAATCCATGAAGATATTGTTTAGAGAATAGTCATTATGTTACTAATCAATGATTCTATTGTCCAACTAATTGGATCAGGTTTACATCAACTAATGGAATTTTATGGTGTAATATTGTTTTTCTGCATTGTAGATTATCAAAGATTAGATTGGTGGAAGCATCCATGATTGCCTTTGTTGATGGCTAAAATTGGTCCAAGTAGGGTGACACACAACAAACAAATATTAGATTCTCAGAAGAATAAATCTCCACAGAACATTAATAGTAAATACGATAATATTAACAATGATTGTAATAATTATTATTAATTATTAAAATAAAATAATTAATTATTAAATAGCAAATAGATTACAATTTTTATTTATTGTAGGTATTTTAATCGTGAATATTTTTTTAGTTTAATATTTTTATTACGGAAGTCCTAATCATATCTTTATAATATTTTTAATAGCTTATAAACTCACATATAAGAGTATGTTTGGTAGGTTATCAACCTTGTAATTTAATTCAGATTATATTACCCGGTTGATTACTTTGTTTCGTATCAATTTAACAATGTAATGTAATCTGAATTATAAAAGTTAATAAATTTTTTATAATATGGATTACAAAAATTAATAAATTGTTTGTAATCCGGATTACAAAAGTTAATAAATTTTTTATAATTTGGATTATAAAGCAAACATTATGTAATTCGAATTACATTACAACTTAATATTTAAAATGATAAAAGTACTCCTAATTTATTTCATCAAAGCACGCCCTTAATAAATTTGTCGATACTACCGTCGCCGTCGATCGGTTGCCGTCCTCCGCCACTGCCGGTCACCGCCCTATCGTCGCCACCGCCGTTCGGTTGCCGCCGACCAGTTGTCGTCGCCGGTCGGTCGTTGTCGCCGGCCGGTCAAGGTTGCAGGATATTTTTGTCATTTACAATAATATGACTTACATTTCTTATAAAAAATAATGAACATCAAATATAAAAAATATAATAATCTGAATTACATATAATTTTTTCACTAAACATAGTAATGGAATTAATTACATTACAAATTTATTTACATTATAAGATAATTACATTGACAGCTTACTAAACCCAGTCTAAATGAGTTATCTTCAATATGTTTTTTTCAATCATTGCTTAATTTATTTTAATTTGATGCAAGATGTAATTAATGTCATTAATAGCTGAAGATCCACCATCCCGGGTCGAAGGTGGGGATCGCTCAGGATTTAGACCAGATCAAATTTGATGTACGGTCCGATCAATCTTTATTGACAGCTGAAATTGGCGGATCTGGCGACTCTTCGGGATTTGGACCAGTTGGAACTTCACGTAGGATTCGACCCATCTCATTGAGGGTTGAAATTGATGGATTCGGTGGCTCATCTGGATTTGGACCAAATGGAACTTCATGTAAGATCCGACCAATCTCACTAATGGTCGAAATTGGTGGATTTGGCGACTCCTCCGGATTTGGACCAGTTGGAACTTGACGTAGGATTCGACCAATCTCATTGATGGCTGAAATTGGTGGATTCAGTGGCTCATCCGGATTTGCACCAAATGGAACTTCATGTAAAATCCGATCAATCTCAGCTGAAATTGGTTGATTCAGCGGCTCATCTGGATTTGGATCAAATGGAGCTTCATATAAGATCCAAGCAATCTCACTTGCGGCCGAAATTGGTGGATTTGGTGACTCTTCCGGATTTGGATCAGTTGGAACTTGACGTAAACTCTGATCCAACTCATTCAAAGCCGTGACAGTAGCTGGTAGACCCTCACCCTTGAGAAGTCGAGCATTGATACGAGTAGGATGGCCAGTAAATGCAAAAAACGCAATGGTCATCACAACCCAAAACTTAAATCGCCTCTCCATCTCTTCAAGTCTACGGAAGCGATCAAAACCAAGAAAACCTCCCACTCTTATTTATAGGATTTTTCAAAGTAATTATGATTTTAAAATTCTATTCCTATCTTTCAATATTTACTCCATTTGAAACAGTAAATAAAAATTTAATGCCATTTCTAAGATGCCAAGTTTAGTAAGGTGTAGTTTGTTGGATAGACATGCTGAAGATTTTAATAGTTTTAAATTTATT
>JBBPFQ011011262.1:0-10740 GCA_037974815.1 Kaempferia elegans | reverse complement strand
CATCATGTGTATATGCATGTATGCGTCACTCCTATGTACCACTCCAAGCTAACACGATATCTGTGTGGTCGAGCGAGTATGATTGTGACAACTGCTCAAGTCTCCAAGATACCACTACATCTAAGTGGACGAAACAGGCAGAATGCAAAGTAGCTATCTAGCTACATACAAGAGTGTCACTGTCTGCGTGACTCCAAGCTACCACTACTCAGAGTGACCGAGTGGACACGACAGGACTAGCTCCACTTCAAGCTACCACTCCTCCATGAGTGGTCGAATGGTCAGCCAAGAAATGACTGACGACTCTCTCACACCACAAGGGGGACAATGGTTTTCAACATGCAAAGTGAGATGATGAACATGATACAAGTACGGTCATCATCAATACAACAACCTGATCAACACAAGTACAACCAGTACAAGATCAACGCAACAATCCCAATTGACATGTGTACATACAGTACAAGATCAACACAACAACTCAATCGATATGTGTACGTACAGAACATTGTCAACATAACAACTCAATCGATATGTGTACATGTCGTACATGGTCAACATAATAACTCAATCGATATATGTACATACAATACATTATCAACAAAACAACACAATCAATATGTGTACTTACAGTACAATGTCAACACGACAAACCAATCGATATATGTACATACAGTACAAGGTCAACATGACTACCCAATCGATATGTGTACATATAGTACAAGGTCTACACGACAACCCAATCGATATGTATACATACAACACATGGTCAACACAACAACCCAATCAATGTGTGTACATGCAGTACAAGATCAACATGATAACACAATCGATATATATACATAGAGTACAAGGTCTATACGACAACCCAATCAATATGTGTACATACAGTACAAGGTCAACACAACAACCCAATCGATGTGTGTACATGCAGTACAAGATCAACATGACAACCCAATCGATATATGTACAAGGTATATACGACAACACAATCGATATGTGTACATACAATACACGGTCAACACAACAACCCCAATCATTACAAGTTCACACTGCACGCATACAAACACCTAACATAACATCATCTATATTACATAACATGCATGTGATAACTCTCCATATTATAGAAGTTCAAAGATGAGACTGTACTATATAAAACAGATACTCTTAAAGGTTAAGCAGAAAGTATCAAGAAAGATAACAAAGAAAATAGATTTAAGGTAAAGCAATCATACTTATCAGGTAAAACAACCATGCACTAAGATCAATGATCTAAATAGAACCAAAGGAGGAAGTATCCGCCTTTATTTGTAGATCATTCCAAAGAATTCAACGTCGAGACACTCATCTCGAAACCAAATCCTGTAATCATATAGTATATAATTTAGCTAATCACATGATATATCCAATAGCTAAACTAAATCCCAAAACCAATTAGGGATCCATACCCGAATTGATTGTTAGTTAACCTTAATATTTATTAACTCCATTCAGTCTAATTAATTGATCAAATTAGGGTTCACCTTATTATTAACCCTAATTAACTCTTCTCATTGATTCAATTAGGTTTAATCCTTATCTTAGGACAATTATACATCATGAATCATTTAACCTCATTTTCTTGATCAATTAACCTAATCCATCATTGACCCTAATCTAATCTATCCACGATTATCAACTATGTATAGATTAACCAACTCTACTAATTCATCCAATAATCTTCCATGAATCCATACATAATTCCTCTTGATAAGTATTGATTAATCACATTCATAATCAATCATTAATTAAACTAATTAACCCTTAACCATTTCATAATCACAATAGGTTAAGCTAAACATGAATCAATTCCCTTCCACAGCTCATAATTTAATCAAATATTGATTCACCAAGCTAGCTCAACTAATTAGCCAATCCATATACTAATTACATTAGGATTTATAACATGATTATCATTAATTGCATTAAGCATCCCTAAATCTCCATAATCAAGCATGAATCAATTTGAACAGAAACTCACCTAATCTGTTGATCCGTGCCGGAAAACTTACTGCCGAACATGGGTGGCTGGATCTACCATGAAGCTTCCACCGGATCTACAGTGATCAACCAACCCCCTTTAAGCACAAACATCCCATACCAAACCTTGGAATTCAGATCTCCACACCCAAAACAAACATGCCTTACCTCAATCCAATGCCGATAGACTCCTTTTTATTTCTAGGTATTCCACCTAGTATTTGGTCGGCAATAGGGAGGATGAAGGTAAGGAGTCGCTGATCCAAGCTAGGGCATGACACCAGTGCTGCTAGGGATCGAGGATCAGAAGAGATGGTGGTGGAGTGGAGGACTCCGACGCCTTCAACCTCATGGCGTCGGACGCGATCGCGGCGTGGGATGCGGCGGCGTCGGGCATAGATAGGGTTGATCGGCGTGAGGTTTCGGTCGACTCCGACGGTCGACGGTGTTTGCTGGTTGGCTGGGCACGACGATTGGCCAAACAACAACGTCGTGAGGATGAAGAATCGAGGCGAGGGGGAAAAAGGTCGGCGGATTGTGGAAGAAAGGAATCGGTAGTTAGGTTATATATATATATAACCTTAGACTAATTAACCCAACTTAGGTTTAGTTAATTTAACCCTAAGTTCTTCCTCAATCAACTCCCATTTAAATAGGTTATCCAAACGGACTTTCTTTAAGCCTAATTAATACATCCCCTGTACTTGTCATACGAGCTCCAATTAATTCCCAGAAAATTTCTAAAAATTCGTGAAAATTTCCATATCGCTAATTCTCCAATAACAATTATTATTTAATTATTATTTTTTGTGATATTTTATAATTTTATTTGCCTTCTGTAATAAATTATTTAATTGAATTATACTCATCCATGGGTATGTGTCTAGTTTACTTGGTACAAGGTATATTGTGAAAGAACTAATGAGAATGACAAAATGATGTGGTTCCTGGCCGCTCTTATGTAACTTATCTTTTTTGTATTTTTTTTTTCTTGCATCAGAGTACTATTAGACAACTATGGATATGGACTTGTGGGAATTCTATATTGAGACAACTGCAGACGCCAACTTAATTTCATTAAGTAATTGTAGGCTTGCAGCCTTATCTATTCAAGATTTTTCTGGCTTCTTATGAGACAGTATGCTATGCCTCAAAATATTGATAGCAACTAACTCACCATCAAGTTGAGCACCGTTTATCACCAATTTAAATGGTGCAGTGCCAGGTCAAGGGGGATAACAAAGGAGCATCAAACACTGCATTATATATTCTATAAACTAGTGTTTGCCACTGAAAGAATGATAAAGGTCACTTTCACAATTTATTCTTGACTGATATAAAGATGGATGAGAATATATGGAAGAGTTTAGTTTCTCTTCACCGAGATTGTGCTATTTTATTTGTGTAAATCGTCATAGTCTATATAGGTCCATTAAAGACAGTTTACATTTTCTACAACAACAAGCAAGTCTTATTCCACTTGGTCGGGTCAGCTCTATAAATCCTTTTACGCTATTGAGCCTCCTACTATATCATCATCTATACTTAAATACATTTTATCTTGTTTTATTGTTGCTAACTAAGTTTTTTTTTTAATCTTCCTCGTTTGATATGCGTGTTTGTCATATTTTCACATCACCTTACTGAAGCATTTATTGACCTTTTAAGTACATGCCCATACCATTTTATTTAGACGTGCCTCTCATAGTTTTCTCTCAATAGATGCAATTCTGACTTTCTCTAATGCTTTCATTTCTGATTCTGTCCATCCTCATATGCCCACACATCCACCTTGACATTCTCATCTCTGCAACTCTCATTTTCTGCTCATGTGCTTGAGTCATAGTCCAACACTCAGCTCCTATAACACAACTGGTCTAACTGCGGTTTTGTAGACCTTTTCTTTAAGTTTTAAGGTACTTTATGATCACATAAAACATTCGACACTTTTCTTCATTTCTACCATCCTACTTGTATTCTAGGTAAGACATCTCTCTCAATCCTTACATTTTATATTCTTGCAAATTGCAGTGACACCTGATTCTTTAAAATTGTTATCTAATTTAGCATGATGGGATATCTTGTTGGAATTTGTCTAGGAAAAATCTAGCTGAGCTGATGGGCCATTGTCTTTCATAAAGGAGAATTCCTTCGGTACAAGGAGATAGGGAGGAGGAAACAAAGAAAATAAGCTAGTGTTTATACAGTGAAAGTTTGTTCAAAGATGCAACGGAAAAGGTTCCTTGGATTCTACTATTAAGGAAAAAAATCCCAATGGATTCTGTTGAATCTAATTGTGTTAGTTTCAATCTTGTGGATCTCTTTCAGGTTTTGATCTTACAGAACTTTTGCGATCCAACTTTGTTAATTTTATGTTGATTGCTAAATATTTATCTTGGACTTATTTAGGAAATACACTACATTTCTTACATTTTAAAGTCATTATCTAGTGCATACTCACTGTGCTCTTCTAATCTTCAATTACTTGAATCTGTAGGCAATTCAGGGTTTTGCTTGTTGATCTTTATGTTGGATGTTGCAGGTTAGCACATTTGCTGACATGGAAGGAGAAGAAACATTTGACTCAACATTTCTTGGCCATGCTGATGAGGTCGTAGAGGAGCGCATTGCTGATGATGATGTAATTTTAATTAAGGGCACAAAGAACAACAGTGCTGTAAGTGGTTTCTTTTTGCTTATGTTTCTTGTGACTTTCAGCATCTTGTATGTTGTATATTAACCGTGGAAATTTCTGCACCAGGTCTCCTTGATTCTTAGAGGTGCTAATGACCACATGCTTGATGAGATGGATCGGGCTTTACATGATGCATTGTGCATTGTTAAGAGGACCCTTGAGTCAAATACGGTAAACCGTGCCATCAAAATCCTGCAGATGACTATTGCTTCTTTGTTGCCTGTCTAAAGTTAATTGATTGACTAGTTTTGATTAGAGCGTATTATTAGAAAATAGATTAGAAAGGAAAATCACTTGAGCTTTACATTTGGCCTTATTTTTAATCTCGTCTTTTTTCCATTTTCTTTTGTCATGTAAGGATTTTGCATTCTTTTTCAT
Organism: Kaempferia elegans; assembly: GCA_037974815.1. Lineage (NCBI taxonomy): Eukaryota > Viridiplantae > Streptophyta > Magnoliopsida > Zingiberales > Zingiberaceae > Kaempferia > Kaempferia elegans. The sequence continues at coordinate 5,648 of JBBPFQ011011262.1, read as the reverse complement.
TTATAGTTGGAGTCTGGAATAATTTTATCTCTCTCGCTCCAAATCTCTAATTTGACCTTTATATTTCCTGAAAGAGTGGTGGCTCTAATACTTTATTGCAATTTTGAGGAACACTTCGATTTTCCAGGTATGGTTTTAGAAGTCTGTTTTCACTATGTAATCTAACATTTTAGCACCATCATACACGACCTATTGTTTGTGTAGGGCAAGCCATTAACCATTGCCAACTCAGTCTTTTAGAAAGTGCATTCTATGCTACTGTTTGCTATCCTGCTGAGCCCTGGTGCAAACTTGCATGTCTTAGATGTATCTTAATTCAACTTATGTGGATAAATCAAAGGGCCTTTGTCTGGATCAGGTCAATCCCACATGCTTATACTCCATTAAACCTACTACATTAGTAACCTATTAATTGAGGCTTAAAATATATTTTTTTAAGCCTGAGTTTGGATCTCTAGCTGGAGTTGTGTAATTTCAGCACCATGCCATGTCGACACTTATATGCATCAGCACACTTCAACATGTGAGGTCAATTCATGATTTATAATCCTACAATCCTTTTCTACTTGTTTCAAAAGGAGTCTCGTGTGTAGGATGTGGGCATCATAATTTTAATTTTCCAAGTCTTAGATTAAAAACTGCTTCTAGAACATTCACATTTAGAACTATATTGTTCACATGTCTAAAATGATTTTTGGGTTAATCATGAGGTGCAATATATGGATTCACCTTGGTTTCTCTGACTCCGCCATCACACTTCTTCACTGCTGCTGCTACTTAAATTGGTGTTTCCTCACTTTATCTCCCATTTCCTTTTTTTTTTCTAGTGTTTTACCCCCCTGCTTGTTTAACAAATGAAATTGAAGGATAAACCATTGGTAGAGAATTTTCTTGTCTTGATTGCACCTAGACAATATCGGTTAACACATGTTCTGTCTCAGTTGGTATCTATTATAACTACGTTGGCACAGGTGATACAATGAAATTGATCTGTTACTAGAACAGAAATTTAAATTGTGCTGGATACAGACCATCACTTGAAACCATGCTTGATTTGGGTTTCACAAGCTTTGTATTTTAATCTGATATAGGTTGTAGCTGGTGGTGGTGCCGTTGAGTCTGCTCTGTCTGTTTACTTAGAATACCTCGCTACAACTTTGGGATCTAGAGAACAGCTGGCAATTGCAGAGTTTGCAGAATCTCTTCTAATTATACCAAAGGTTGTGTTTTTATACAATTATATACATTATATATTAAATATTTAATATAGCCGTTATATTAAGCTTAAGTTTGTGCAGCAGGTGCTAGCTGTTAATGCTGCAAAAGATGCGACGGAGCTAGTTGCAAAACTTCGAGCTTATCACCACACTGCTCAAACTAAAGCTGATAAGCAGCACCTATCAAGGTATCAGGGGATTTTTTTTGGTGTGTTTTTTACACATTGAGATGCTCAATGAAACAATTGTTGATTGCCTATTTTTGTTTAAAAACATATTTGATACGAAATTCCATTGATAATCTAAATCCCTTTATTCTACCCGCTTGTGGCAGTTAGTGTCGATTGTTTATCTTTTTCTTGTAATTTCACAAATGATTGTGGTTCTCTTGATCATTAATATTTAGAAAATGGGTGGAAGAGTATTTTTCAGTTCAATACCATGATTAAAAAAAAATGATTCTTCATTTTGTTTATTCACAATTGTTTGGTGGTTATAAGTTGTACAAATTTGTTTACAACTCACTCTTTCTTGTGTGTTTGTATACAGCATGGGACTGGACCTGTCCAAGGGTGCAATACGAAACAATCTTGAAGCAGGTGTCATAGAGCCAGCGATGAGCAAAGTCAAGATCATACAGGTAATGAACATATGCGACTTGTAAATGCTTTTATTATTGGGTGTGTCAATGGTAGATTCAACATATGTATAGGTGAAACATCTTAAATTTGTAATTAAGCTTCACTTTTATGTGATTCAGCAAGTATGCAAAAAAAAACAAACTAGAGTAAATAGACTATTATTGTCTTGTTTTCATTGCAGTTCGCAACTGAGGCAGCTATAACAATTCTGCGTATTGACGATATGATTAAGCTTATCAAAGATGAGGTGGCGAACGAAGATGATTAGATCCTTGTGATGGTGGAAGCGAGTTTGCTGGATTTTGTCCCTTTTTTTTCCAATCATCTCGTGGCTTTTATTGTAGTTTTATTTTATAAATTGATTTCATTAAACGCCGTTCTGTAGTATGTTTTCATTTCCTATTCCTTCAGAATGGTTACTTAAAATTCGTTATCATGGCTAATGAGGAAAAGTTCTGTTAGCTAATGACAATTGAAAACACCGTGCATGTATTGGTCCTGTATTTTTTCTAGTATCAGTGTTAACGGTTTGGGTAAAGAAGTGTATGGTGGATAAGTCGACTTAAGCATTCACATCATCTTTAAATACGTGATTTATCTTAAATTTAATATTTTATATAAAACATCTTTTACATTATCTATCCTATTCATTTTTAAAATTTAGATTTCATAAATAATAATTTTTTAAATTTTAAAATAAAATTTAATAGAAAAAATTTCATTTAATTTTAAAGAGAAAAAATAATAAAGGAATATATTGGGTAATAAAAAGTAGATATTAATTATGGAGTGAAAAAAAAAAATAAAAATAACTATAGAGTTAATTATAAAAAATTATAAAAAAGTTGATACATTATGTAGTGAAAAATGGATATATGAATTTAATAAAATAGATCTTTTATTCTAAATTTTAAATATTGAAATGAAAATCTAATTGTTGTGAGAAAATAATTTTAAGCTGAAATGAATGGTTTGGAATGGTATTTTTTTATTATTAGTTTAGGTATATGAGCTTAGGATTTACGGTGGTAGAAGGTGATTCGTTCGCTCTCAGTGTCTTCGTCAATTCGTTTAAGGCTAACGAAGAAGGTAAATCACGATGATTAACTTAAATAGTGACTAGTAATATGATCTTAGGATTCAAGACTTGGAGGTTGATGGATCGGCGATAGGTAAATCTAGTATGATCTTGGCATGATATTTCAACATCACTAGTGGTATGAGTTTTGTGGGCGTTTAAAAATATTTAATGCGAAATTTAAACTTTAGTTGCATAAGAATCTAGTAAGAAATGATCATTTTTTAGAGGAAAAAAAAAGCAGTTGTCAGCGGTCCCTCAAAGGTGGGCTACACTCTTTGAAAGGGATATATTACGAGAGCATTTGTATTAGCACAACGGCTCTTTGTATACAAAAATTAGGCGCATAGCGAGACATTTTATATTCGTTGGGAATTAACTTAAAGTCTTATTAGAGTAATCACTTATTATTAGAGTAATCACTTTTGTAGATATCCATTGCACTAACCTGTGAGACATTTAATGATCATTTTTGGAGCAAAATATGATATATATCGTCCCGCATTATCGGTCCCACAATAAAATACATGCAGGTAAATCACGTGGGACATTTTGTCCTAGCACAACGACCCTTTACATGGTAGAGGTTAGACACCCAATGAGGTATTTTGCACCGGTTAAAAATTGACCCTACGATCTATAGGAGTAAATACTTATATAGATACCAATTACGTCAACCCGTAAAACATATTATTTTTGGTGTTAAAAGGTCACACGCTGATTTCAACGTCCCACACGACTTGTCTCAATCATGTGTAGAGATGTAAATCACAGATATATATTTTTTAAAACCTTTTAGTAGACGAGATGTGATATATTTTTTTAGTAATTCAGATATTTAGTTCTTCAAATTAATTAATTCAAATACTTAGTTTGATAAAAAATTTTGACTGACTGCTATAATAAATAAAACAATCCATCCAAACCGTTAATATTTTTGACCCATTTCTCTCAGGAGGGAAAATCTCCCTTATACAAAGTCGATTTTTATCCTTCGATTATTATGATTATGTGAGGACATATTCAGTTTTGTGCCATAATATAATATTAAGAAGAATGCACACGGGAATGGATATAATGATGCCTATGAATGCTACAAGTATGCTACAAACAACACTATTTTATCTAATTCATGCTGTAGTCGAGTCTCACATCATTCCATTCATATGTAATAAAATCATTTTAATAGGGATTTTTAATCTTCTCACAAACAATACGTCCTGTAGTAAAAATGAAATCTGTCTCACTAGCGGTCTTATACAATTGATTCCACGATCAATTATAAAGAGATAAATAAGAAAATTATAATTAGTAAAACTTAAAAGGGTTTTTTTTTTCCTTGACTTTGTGATATTCAAACTCTTCCCGTATAATAGTACCTATATCCCATATTAATGGACAACAGTAGATCCCTTACTGCTTAAATACTTAGAGGATAGTAAAAAAAAAATGATAATATGATGTAATTTATAAGAACAATGGACTGATTTCTCTCCTAATCTATTGTAGAAGTAAGCATCACGCAAGTTAAAAGTTTGAGAGAGAAATAGCAGTGGAGACACGGTTCCACGTGGCATATGGTTGATTAAGTTCATCAACATGAGCCGATCAATAATGGATGACTATTAGCCCAAGATTGGGGTATTAAAAAAAATTAGGGTATTTTATTTTTATATAATTCAGATATTCAAACTTTTAGACTAATGGACAACCTTTCCATAATTGTCCATCAGATAAATTCAATTTCCAAGAGCCCGAGCGGTTCAGTGGCTCAGCTATCCATTATTTTAAACATAGTAGCAAATTTGTTACTGATCAGATGCATTAGAAAATAAGTCCTATTGCTGAGCTATGTTGGGGAATATTGGGATATTCTTTACAGTTAAAAGGTGATAACACTTAGGCACCGTCCACAACCTGCTTCAAGACTTCTGGAAGGATAATAATCATGATATTGAGCATCATCCTAAGTGGGAGGAACTTATTTCTAAGGGAATGAACTCTAAGAGATTCAAATCTTATTCATATACGGTAATTCTACCATCTGAATTTGAGTACCGACTCAACTATGTTTGTGGGGGCAGATTAAGGGTATTCTAGAACCATCCTTTGCACGGTCTGAGAACAATCGATTTGATCAAGGTCCAGTGTCTGACTCAAAACAACCCACCGACACTCCATCACTTGACTCGGTCACTTGTCTTTATATGTGAGCCTATATATATATGTATGAGGGCATCCACAATGAAGATTTTTCCAGCTTTGTAATTTATCTCTCTCCTACGTGTCATAGAAATTGAAGAAGTTGAGTTTGAGAAATTGAACCCAGCTTCTAAATCTCTTTCTTCATTTATGGTAGGGGCTACCAAAAAAGCTAAAAGTTAGTATCACCGTTGTAGATGCATGCCCTGAGGGTATCATCTGCCCGTTCTTTTATCTTTGCATTCTTTAATCTTTGCAAAGTCCAACCCTAAATCCCTACGCGTCCCTAGAAATTTCCGACTAGCTATCCATATCTTGCTTTCCTAATCGATAGCCGTCTAATCTAGGGTTTCCACTATCGTCGCTCAACTTCGGCAATGACAATCACTGCTCGATCGTCTGGGCCATCTCTCAGCTTTAGCTATACGAGTGTGTTTCTAGCTCTTGAATTTTGAGATGTTCCATCGACTCTCTTGATAACTTATGTATGAGCACTGACATGGTTGTATC
>JBBPFQ011011048.1:0-10740 GCA_037974815.1 Kaempferia elegans | reverse complement strand
TCTTCTCTCCCTCCGAGGATAAGTTTCCACCGTGAATTCCTTTCCCTTCCTTATCTACACCTTGGAGTAAACAAAGCATTAGTGATAGAGTGTTTCTCCTGCAGTCGGTTCTTGTTATATCCTTGCAATATGTCGGTCATGTGTTTTGTTCATGCAAATTTAGATGTACTGTATGCACTCCTGATTTATTGATTATACCTGGTTGAGCAGGTTAGTGGATGTTATATTATAGGTTATGCTTTTTTTTTTTAGCAGTTGATTATATTGAATCTGTTGCTTTAGTAGTAAGCATTTTTACTTGAGACTATATTACCATTGATCTCCTTATGCTACATTGTTCATGCACTATCTATCTTATACCCACTGAGTATTTTGTTGTCAATATCCTTCCCTTTTCCTTTTGTTTCCAGGTTACTAGGTTAACAGGTAGGTGATGTATTATGTCGCTCAGTGGTCCTTGCTGCCAGTCACACTGGAGTTCAGATTCATTTTCGAGTTGTTTGAGTTACTTTCTGTGGCTTGTGATTGCAGTTTTCTTCCGGTATCAGTTTGAGGTTTGTCAGAATAATATAACTTTTATCTCTTTTAGTTAGTATATTCACATGTTCATGCATACATATACGCATCGCCATTTGGGACTTGTTGATATTATATTGCGTTGGTGTTTGTGTTGATTTTTATTTGTTTGATATCAACTATTTCTTATATTGTCACTAGAGGGTATCATCCGATTTGACGGACAAGTATACCCTTGGGGTGTGTCAAATTTCAAGTGTGTAGGTGTAGATTGGAAATCAGGTTAGAGGCTAAGTCCTAGCGACACTAGGCGATACAAGTCTTGGTTGGGAACCAAAACACATAAATCCTAGTTGGGAACTAGGTGGACTAAGTCTATGTAGAGTTAGCTAGAAGTTGAAGTCTTGACAAACAAGTCTAAGTGAAATCAATTGAAAGTTGAATCTTGACAACTCAAACTTGATGGGCCAATCGGGAGATGAACAATCTAGCTAAGGTAAGTGTGAATAACTTTAAATTTTATTTCATACTTGTTACATGCAACCAATGCAGGGAAGCAAATTTTGATGGTTCCAGGCGACTGAAAAGGAGTCTGGACAATTGGTTGGATCAGAGATAACTTTCAACTGATGGAGTTGAGTGGTACCAAGCGACTAGAGCGAGGAGTGGGGCCACCAAAGATTCCAGGCGACCAGACGGCTTCTAGGCGACCGGTAGCGATGAGATCCAACAATCTATGCGTGTTGGTCAAGTTGAGATTTGACCTAGCTCTAGGCGATCAGAGGGCTTCCTGTCGACCAGAGACCGCATAGGACGTTATCTATAAGATAGACATTGCAGTCACATCAGCAACTTCTAGGCGACTAGAGATTCCAGTCGACCGAAAGCATGCCACGTCAATAATCGATGAAGCTCTCTATAAGGAGCTTTGAGACAGCTTTGAGAGCAACTCTTCACCATGCTACTACTCTGTTTGTGCTCGTACGCGTTATGCTTGTTGCGCTTGATGTGCTTTTCAATTCGTTGCAACGACATGCAACACAATGGAGAAGCTAGAACGGGTGATCTACTCGGGCTTTGTTCCACAATCGCCGATGTTGACGCCCAAGGTTGTCTTCCTCTTTATCTCACATTTTTCTTTTCTCCCACTGCAAATCCGAGCTACAACTTCTTCTCAACACGGCTGGGCCCATGGGCTAAATCCCGAGTAGGCGTTAGCATGACTCCGCCCTTGGTGTTGCAACCCTAAGCTCTTATTTCAACCGACGACCCTAAATGTAACTATTGTTTCTTTTTATTGTCGTACATTCTCATTATATAATCTATGTGCTTAATTTTTATATTCTTTTTAAGGTTTCTCTATCTCACCTCGAAATAAGATTTTTTTTTTTTATAGCGCATGGTAACGGATTTTTACTAGAGTGGGAAATGTGTCAAAAAAAAAAAAAAATATTAACCATCTGAATGAACCTCTATTAGCACTTTCCAATTTATTCCGATAGCCAATGAAAATCTACCACAATACTAAATCAATTACTTTCAAAATTAATAGGTTAAAAAAATTGAATACCTCCAATACATTTTTTTTTTTTTTGTTCATTTTGCTTGTCACTGAGATTATAATCTGGCATGTTTGAGTTGGGGTTGAAGTTACTACTCGTCTAAAACTTGGGATTTATTGGCTGTAAATAGCCACATTTTGTCCGCAGTGAAAAACAAAAAATTCAATAGAGCAAAATGATACATAAGATAAAAGATAGGGTACATGTCCAACTTAACTAGTGAAGTCTCCGTACCGAACTCATTGCAGTCAGAATGACATCGAAAACATTAGATAGTACAATAGGAGCCAGCCGACCAGCCAGAATGTCCACAGCTACAAACCATATCTTTCTAATGTACTAAAGTTCTAGCAACAATCAGTATAATTTCATCAGTGATGAGCATATTGAGCAGAATCGTACTGACCACCACCATATCCAGGTTGAGGGGAGACGCTCTTAGGATTCGCATAGCCTGGTGCGGTATTTGGATTGGCCGCATATCCGGCCTGAGGAGCCACCGTCTGGTCATAATAACCAGGCGGATTTGATGGCTGCTGAGCATAACCAGGCTGACTACCGGCGGCAGGAGCAGTAGCATAACCCGATGCTGGGATGTTGTTACCATAGGCTGCTTGAGCAGGGCCACCATGATATCCATAATTTGTATTGCCTGAGGAAGGGTCAGCATAACCTTGTTGGGGTGTGGGGTACTGCCCATAAGCAGAAGGCTGGGAAGTTGGCTGAGAGTATGCAGATGCTTGCTGTCCAGCTTGTCCATAGCCAGGAGCTTGTGCCCCCTGTTGAGTATAAACTGCCTGTGGTGGTTGGGCGTATCCATCAGTAGCTCCAGATGCAGGCCCATAAGTCTGATTGTAGGCAGGTGCCGGTTGAGAAGCTGCATTGGAACCGTAAGGATATTGCTGAGCACCAGATCCATAAGATGCCGGTCCATAACCCTGGTATGTTGCATCTCCAGGTTGATTTGCTCGTGGTGGCATGCCATAAGATGGCGGTCCCTCTTGATGTGGAACACCATAAGTCCCCTCTTGGGGTGCACCATAAGCTGCCTTGTTATACGGTGGTTGCTGACTGTAGCCAGAATGCTGAGTTCCTTGGCCATAGGCATTTGGTTGTGGGCCCATTGACTGCTGGCTATAGAACTGCTGATTTGGTGCTTGACTATCATATCTAGGGTCATTGTAACTCTGATTATAGTTCTGTTGCATGGGAGCCGGCTGTCCATAGGGAGCAGAATGTCCATAGTTTGGCGGTTGTGATTGCCCATAGTTCATAGGCGCCGAAGATGGACCAGACATGGGGTTGCCCATTGAACCTTGTGCTCCAGATGGCGGGCCACCATTCCCATAATAGTCATACACACCAGTTGGAGCATTATGGGCAGGCGCAGATGATCTCTGATCCCAACCAGCATTGCCAAATCCACCTCGTGGAGCAGACTGTTGCGAGTAGCCACCGTAAGGTTGAGGATAATGTGCAGATTGAGGTGGATATGAACCTCGTTGCTGGTAATCATGACCTCCACGTTGTGCTGGGGAAGTTGCTCGAGCTGTCCAATGGGGCTGTAAGTTTGAGCCACGAGCCCGGTAGTTTTGTTGACTGTGACCAGAGAGATGTGATGCTCTAGGTGTCTGTTGAGATTAAACACCAGTTAAAATAAAAATCAAACAAGAAAAAATAAATAGGCTTTATTTGTAACACACTATATTTGTCAACGTTGTCAAAGGAACATATTATGGAAGTACCAAAACAAAAGCACTAAGAAGGTAAAAGCCTATAAAGTAAAGATAATAATTTGAATCAATATTAAGCAATCAACATAATATAAGAGATACGTTACGAGAATGTAGTAAGGTGCAGGCATATTGAACAAAGTATTTTTTAACAATCGCAAATAACTGAGAATCCATGACTAAGACAACTTAAGCTACACAGCTTAACCTGACAAATAAACAACATTAAATAACAAAGAAATATTGGCAAGCATATTTGAGATCGAAGAGTCCAATAGCTTTCAAAATATGCATAGAATCAATAATATAGAAGCAATTCAGATGGCACAACATATTCAGTCAGCACATTCTGAAATATCTTTCAGTCGGCAATTTACAATTAAACTTCTAAGTTAGAACACATGCAAGAAGTCATAAGATGCCATGTTCAAATTAAAGTATAAATGATGAGTTTATGAGTGAGAAGCAATCATAATTCCTATTATATACCAAAAGACACATCTAAAGCCCAACCTGTTTCATCTTTAAAGAAATTGAGACATGATTAACAATGTAAGCATATATGCACTCATGAATATTGCTGCAAGCTAGAAATTAGTTTTTACTTGCTGTCAGAAGGATGACAATAGTTCATAACGTCCAAGGCTGATGTGTGCATAAGAACAAAATTTCATAAACAATTTCCTTTTTGTAGCAACAAGGATCCTTGTACAACGAGTATACAACAAGGTACCCTGTTAAAAATAGTTATCTAATTTCTGATGTAGAATACAGGAAAGACAACCACATCAACGAAACTGTATAATGAACATGAGCCAGCCAGTAAGCTGAGGCAATACCTTAAACCTCTAAGGTCCAAGTCATAATCAGGTGGAGAAAATACAGCTCCGAAAGAACTGCTAAAGAACGATTCAATGAAACAAGTTAAACAATATCATGTGTAATTTGAAAATTTCTGTTGGCATTCATTCCAGACTAGTAAAATTTAAAGTGTCACGTGGATATGAATCCTACGTTTTATCAACTAACCATCAATAGAATTGACTGGCTCAACTAAAAGTGCAAACAATAACTTAATTTTCTTACATGACAAATTTTGTAATGATCATAACCTTGAATATTTTGGGAAATGGAAAAATATATATATTTATTTAATCTCAATTCAGGAGGAAGAACTGGTAATAAGTACAGTCAATCCTTTTTGACTCTACATTTGTTCGAATACAGTGTTTAGCTAATTTCATGCATCTTTTTTATTGAACAATAGCATTAACAAATCTCACCTTCAAAGATGAAATCCTGTGATGGAATTTTGAAGCATAAATTTCGAAAACAGAGACCCATGGTATGTTTCAATTTAGAGACATCTCTGGAGGAAAATACTCAAGAGAAATTGCTATCTGAAGGACCACATTTTCATATTTAGTTTACAGAGGTAAGTTGTACGACTTTCATTAGGTCTACATTTGGATATAGAAAGGAAAGTCAAGCAAAAATAGCATATTAATATCAAGTTTCCCATGAATTATGGCAATACTAGTGTGAACAATATTGATCTCTAAGAATTCAAGGCTTCACTATGATGAAAAATATGGTTTAGCGTGATCAAAAGGAACAAATTGTTGGAATGTTTTGAAGAGATAAATTCATACATTTATATTCATCAAAAGCTAACCATCATATGCACCATGCAATCATGAATAATGATTTTAGAAGAATTTTATATTTTTTAAGGCATGTTGGATCATCCATATTCCATGGTACTAAATAACACTGACATGATGATGCTTCTGCAATATGAATTTGATCTCAAGTCCAGCAGTCTTACCAACTATGAAAATTCTTTGATGGCAACAAGGACAATCTATACCTCTTCAGTGAGCGAGACTGAGGAATGGAGTTTTTTGCTACACCAAGAGAGCACTGTAGACCTCAATTGAAAAGCATACTGAAATCTGCATTATGAAAGTCAACCAATTCCAAATTTGCATCTTCAACACAATTAAACCGCTGAAATTGGCAGCAAGCAGGCTTTACATTGATCATGTCAAGTGTTGTCAGACTCCTTCGACGAAAACTCTCATTCTCAAAATGATCGATTAGAGTATTGGTTCCAGTATCCAAAAAAGGGTAGTTGATCTAAACAGGCAGAGATGTTTACATGGAATATAATAGCACTTTCTAAATTATCAAAGGTACTAGGAGGTAATAATATTTTTCGGTCACCATACAAAGGTTCGGCATAAATCTCGGGCGTAAAACTCAGGATATATGAAGCTCCTAAAGATAGTCCATGACAAGGAAGAAAATTCAATATTACTTCAGCAGATTTGTATAGAATTCCATGGGCTCAATTCTGTTACTAGCATGGACATTTTTCGATAGGACAACACTTAATTATTATAAACCTAAAGAGAGAGGGTTAATAAAGAATGAAGATAATGTTCCAAAATCTGAGAAACAGCCACAAACCATCTGAACAAAAGTGAGCAATTCAAGACTATAAAAAACCAAGGCATCAAGTTGGATATTAATAATTTAATTCATAAGTTGCACACTTAAATATGACAAAGCATAAAACTCATTCATACAAACCATAATTATAAATACATGAATTGTAGCTAAAATAAGTGTTCAGAAGAAATTGACTCAATACACCTAGAGTTAACGCAATCACATGTATAGCTGAATCATTAAAAGAATGATGACATGTCAAAATTGTAAAAATTTCCTTGTATCATCATTAGCTACAAAGAAGTAATTAGACAGTCAGTACATAAACCAATCTAACTGAACACTAGCATAATACAATCATTAACCTATACAAGACTGAGATTCTAACAATGGTTATACAGTGGCTCCCTTGAACAAATGCACATAGTTTATAAATACATCCAACATGACAATTTCCCCTTCAAAAGTTAACAAGATATGCATGCTACACTAAACTATAATAATAAATAGTGATTGGATCAGCAATTAACCTGAATGACAACATGTGAATTGGAACACTTACATTGATTTTGATCAAACTTTTGCCTAGATTTAGAAGATACCTACTTCTAATATTCTATTTCTAATTAAACATTTATAATTCTAGAAGAAGAGAGTACACTGCTTATAAATTGTAATTTCATTTGTAGATGATTATGAATGAACTAGAGTAGTTTACTGCATATTCCTTTTGCAACATGTTGCATTCTTCATTTGGCAGTGTTTTTAACAATTTATAGTACATATAAACCAGATAGAGTTCAGTGTTGCCCATAGAAAAAATATAATAATATAATACAACACAAAAGAAAGAGAGGGAGAGAGATGGGAGCGGTACAAGTCTCTATATACTGTATCCATCTACAAGAAATTTGAAGTAATCTTGTATCTGATAATTATGACAACAAAAATCCTAAGTTAAAGGTAGGATTTCATACTATCTAAAACTTTAAATCCGCCAAATTTTCACACATTTACAAATATCTAATAAATCAAGACTTCAGCTTGGATTACCAGTAATATATGGTTTCCACATATAGGTAATCAAGATGAGACATCATATAACTGATGCAATCCACGATCACAAGACAGACATTTGACTTTATCATTAGAAGTTTATCTTTCTCATTTCTTTTTTTATTGTAGAATTGTCATGATCAATACATACCCTAAAGCACTCAGAAGGCAACTCTGCTTCAAAGAACTTTACCATCAAGTTCATTAAAAAATTGAAAACTTTAGAATCTATTCCAGTAAATTTGAATATTCTTCCCAAAATTAAAAAGTAAGCATGCCACAAAAAAAAAAGACAGTAGAGCAAGAAATCATGCCAAGGCATCAGGCACTAACATTGACTCTATTTAAAGACAAATGCAAATATAATATTGGAATGGAGGAAATATAGATGAAAGGAATATCACCATAACCAATCTGACTTGGAGAATGAAGCCAATAAAATACTGGTAGCAATACAATTGACTTGCAAGTAGGCCAATTTATCAAGAAAAAAAGGATATAGTGCTGAAGAACCGACCTGATTCATTACGTCCTTGATCATTTCTTTAGCAGATTCAATTTGTCTTTTATCTCCAGTTATTCGAACAATTCTTTCCTTTGAAGGATCACCCTCAGGAAGATGTTGTGGTATCAACTAACATTTGGGTAGAAACAAAAGAACAAGTACTTATCAGTGTATCAGCAACAGAAAAAAAACTCTAGACTTCAAGAGAATTTTCATCTGAATGATCTTTACCTGTATGCGAGCACCAGATCTGGTCTGTAAATTTTTAATAGTCTCTCCACCCTTGCCTATGATTAACCCAACCTGTAAAGTAACAGAACAAACTAATAAATAAATCACAACAATAAAATAAGTGATTATGCATAACATATACCTTCTCATTCACTACTTTAATTTCAAATTGTTCTCCACCAGATTGTAAAGTTCCAAAACCTCTAGCCACCAGGGAAGGCGAACCACCAGCATCAGCCTAAGAAGAAAAAGGTATAGAAAAAAACTAGTATGCAGCTCAAAACAGTTGGAAACTGAAACTAAAATTGTCGTGAAGATAAGATGAAACAAAAAACAAACCTCAGCAATAACATCTTTTATGAGTTTTTCTGCCTTGTTAACGCTATCGAAAGCCCCTATTAATTCCACAGAACGAGTAGTAGAATTTGGATCAGCTTCGGCATCTCTTGTTATCTGAATTTTAGCCCCTGAGTTGAACTGAAGGTACCTTATTGTCTCACCAGCTTTCCCAATAAGAACTCCAACCTGTACATGAGACTTCATCAACTCAGAAACTGTGACTAGAAAGTATGCAGAAATGGGAGGAACTCATTTATTTTCTATGCCAAAACTGCAATTTAATGAACTCATGTTATGCAGTATATTAACTTGGAGGGAATGAAAGGGAACTCATTGCCTTGCACACCACTACAGTTGAGAAAAAATATATGACTGCCCCTTACTATATTAGCATATTAGCTAAGCCTCAATATGGAAAACAAAAGCAAAGGAGACTTATGCCACATCACATTCCCATCAATACATGCACATTAGATTTTTAACATGATGTGCACATCCCAGAAACATCGTGTCCTGCGTTACATGTAATAAACCAGAATCAGAAGCCTCACAACTTTCCACTAGGTCTTCCATGAAAGCAATTAGCTTAAGAGGAATATGATTGTGGGAAGAGAATATTCAAACATTCATTTTAAATACTAAAAAATTAAGCCCATTCACCTCCTAGGATCATTATTGAAACACAGAAAGCATATAGAGAAGTCACTAGATAGTTTCAAATGGCACAGTAAGTCTTGCATTTTTTTTTGGTGAATGCCCCTTAGAATTGCATTGCTACTATTAAAAATGCAAAGCAAAATGCTATCCTTTGAGCAGTTCCTTGTGAACATATTTTTGGTCAATTAATCTCTTTTGGCGGGAAATAGAACAAGCAACATGACATAGTTATGCATAACAACCATCTGCACCATATAAAATACTAGTACAAGGGAATATGATGAAGGAAAAATATGCAAACAAGGACACACCTGATCTCATATTGGATGAACATCCATTAAATGGATGCAGTACCAGAGAAAATGATCTTAGAACATATAAAAGAATGCAGTTAAGAATATTGACATAACACACAAGATGCATTTGCATAAAATAATCCAGATTCCAGCAACATTAAAAATAATGAAATAAATAACTTTAGTAGGAACATATCCTATGGCTAGAAGAAAATTTTTAAAATTACAATTATAAAAAAATAATAGCCATGAAAATACCTTGTTGTTGGGAATTTCAATTTTACGAGATACAACTTCCGAATCTATTGGAGGCGATGCGAAGCTCTCGGGATCTTTTTCAGAAGGAATATTTCCATTTTCATCCGTTTGTGTTTCTGATTCTTTTCTCTCTTTGTCAGTCTCAGCAGGCACTGGTACATTAACATGTATTACTGATTTGCATTATTTATTTATTTCAAGACAAGACAAGCTAAAAGCATCCAAAAGCAACTCATTCTCCCATTGAAGAAGAATGCGGAACAAGACTAAAACGATTTATAACTAACTTAAATACAATAGCGACGCCAACAAGGAAGGGACTAACCAACTAAGGGTCAAAGAGATTCATAAACAAGAAAATGAATAATATAGCCACACAAAATCATGAACAATCAGAAAAAAAAAACAAACGAGGAAAAAATAATTAATACCCAAGTCATCGGTTCCAGCACGTTGTTGTTCAACCTGGTCATCAGTTTTCACTTCAACAACTTCAGACACTTCTAGATTTTGGTCAGCGTTTTCTACAAGGTCCGCTTTTACCTCATCTGCTCAACAACGAGCGTATCAGTGAGACACATCGCAAAGAAAAGGAACCATTAACCAAAACTCCAAAAAAGCATAGAAAAAACAGATGGTTACCAGAATCTTCCACCGAGGCATCCTCAGCGACCTCTCCGTTGCCGGATCTGGTCTCGACGTCGGCTACGGCGAGGGTCTCGGTTGAGACCTCCTGTTTCTTAGCCGGTGTGTCTTCAGCGTCGTCAGAGGGCTCCAGATCCTCATGCTTTCGCTTGTGGTTCCCGGTGGCAGCTACGATCTCGTCCGCCGCGGCCTCAGATTCATTGACTTGCATCGCTTCCTCTTCCCCCGAGGTATTAATTTCTTCTTCTACTTCTGCGGCGGCCGCCATCTCCACTCCGGAATCCGCCATGAGGAGAGAACGTATGGTTAGGGTTTGGATCGAAGGGTGAGGTACGAGGAGGAGAAGCAAAGATAGGGTTTTGGAACGGATCGAGAAAGCAACGATATACGGCAGAGGTAAGATGGGCTTGGGCTTTATGCTCCACGATAATGGGCTTAAGGAGAACACAATCGAAAATTTTCATTTTATTATTTTTCCTACTTTATTC